>CM036542.1:945000-952500 GCA_020745685.1 Tautogolabrus adspersus | reverse complement strand
CTTAAGTCCTAGCGTTGCTTACGTCGGACCGCACACAAGTCAGCCAGCACATGAGCAAGTTGAAACTATTGAAAGACTATCCCTGAGGATTAAAAAGAAATAAGGGGCAAATACTCCAGAAATACCCTAATGCCTCTCCAAACCTCAGTTTCATGACAGGCTAATCTTTCAAACTAATGTTAGCTTAGTGCGGCTTTAGCGAACGTTCCTGTGGCTGTTCGGTCGTCGGTCCTGTAGGCCGAGGACGTTGATCCGGGGCTTTGGCTGTGGTCGTGCTGGGCGAGGTGACTCAGGAGGGGGGGTTAAAGGGCGGGTGATGTGGTCATGAGTGTCCCAGGGTGTGGAGAAAGGGAGACCAGGTGGATCAGCCAAACTCACCTGTGCCCAGATTGGGACATCTCTGAGTCACTTCTGAAGAATGGAGAGTCCAAAATAAATCTGCGTCAAGGTATGGAAGGCTGTTCGAGCATTTATTCAAGCCTGATTTTTGGCCCGATGTACCCCTGACAACGATCGGGGGGGGGATGAGAGCGAGCAGATTTGGAAGCGTCACTATCAGGATGTTTCGTACTCTGAAATCTCATCCTCAACTCGTGTTGCAAATTGTATAAAGCCGCAAATAATCCGTCTTCCGAGCCAGGATCTCATTCGTATTGTTTCTGTTTTTTGCTGCAAAACTGAACTCACAGCAGGACAGCAAGAAGACAACGTCGTTCCTCCTTCAAATTTGTTTTTCTTCTGAAGTCACTCAAACTTTGGTACGCGGGCTCTCTCCGGTGGTACTTAATGGAATTTCCAAAATAAAAAAAAACCCCGTTCAGCATAAATCGACCCCAATCTTTTTTTCCGTCGTACTCTTATCTTATCTGTCTTCTCTCTATTAGGTTTGAATTTATATCGAATGTGTTTTTCCCTCTAAATTAATGTAGTTTTTGCAACAAACAACTTTAATCTGCTTAATATATCCACGCACGCGCTCAGACATAAACACCAGGAGTACGCCTCGCGTTTTAAAAAGTTCCACTCGATATTCCGTTATTTAGAGGAGTCCAGCATCAGCAGCGAGCAGCTGAACATGAACAGTTTTAAAACGGAGCCATGAGAAGCTTCAGATTTGATGCATTTACACGAGTGTACGGACAGTGGACCTTATCGCTCCCTCTCTCTCTCTCTCTCTCTCTCTCTCTCTCTCTCTCTCTCTCTCGCTCTCTCGCTCTCTCTCTCTGAAGCTGATGTGATTCTGCTCTATTTTGCTGCTTCTTATTTCTCCGCAGGAGTCGAGAGGTCATTTTTTTTTTAAAAGGGAGTTTGGCTATGTTGAACTCAGAGCCTTATAATAGAGGCTCTGGTTGCACGGAGCGCACGCCTGCACTCTCTCGTGCGCCCTCTCTCTCCCCCGCTCTCTCTCTCTCTCTGTCGCGCACGCAACAATTTTATGACTAAATGTAAAATGAAATGAGAACAGGTCGGAAATATACTTGGGCCCAGGTATCGTCTATGTGTGGGAAACACTGGAGACTAAATATTTTCAAACAGGTTGTTGGTATAAAGTTGTCATTTTTATTGTTGTGCACTTTTTTTGGTTTGGGCAAAGAGTTATGTGGCGTTTAAGTGCCAATTCTAGCGCTAGCCCTTGGTAGGCCTTTTTATAAATACATTTGCCTCCTTCGTGAAATGTGTGTAGAAATAGGCCTACACTGTATTTTAACGTCTATCATAATGGTGGTACTCGGAGAGCCAAATATTTTCGGAGGTGGTACGCAGTTCAAAAAGTTTGAGAACCACTGGTCTAGTGTGTGTGTTCAGAGGATTATAATGTTCTGTTAAAGATCGGTTGAATCTGGCCTCATGTCTGTGGTCTCCCACGTTTTCAACATTGGTTAACTCCCAATTTCTACATACACCGTCTGCGCCGCGCAATATGCCGCCGTTTGCTGCCACTTTAGCCAGTATTGTGTTTCCACGAGCGTGCCAGCAGCGTCACTACGCTCTGCTCCGTTTCAAATACTATATTAAATGTGAGTCTATTTTCGACGGAGTATGCTGCAGGCACGCGTTAAGCTGGACAGAATAGATCGACCTGCACAGGAAGTCAGACAATAAAATGCACAGAGCGTCCGGTAAATTTCAAAATCAAAAACAACATACAGACTGCTGATCGTATATCCCATCACTTTATCAACATTATGTCAAAGCAGGCACCAAGTGAACAACAAATCATCCTCAGAGAGACAAATGCTTTTCTGGCTTGATCTTGACAAAGTGAAACTCCTTCACTTATCAGAGTATTTGAAATGTATCACCAAGCCGTGATGACTCATCCTCTGTTGTTGTGGTGTTGATCGACGGCTTTCACCAGGGGAACGACTACACGTGAGTAAATGTGAGTGAAAACTGCAGACTCTCTGTGCCACATGTTTCCAGCTGCTGTGCGGTGACAACATGTGGGTCAGGGTTTGTGATTTTCCATCAGAGAAACAGTGCCCACTGTGGAAATGAACCCAGGGACCGCTTCCCAACATTGTGAACTTGAGCCTCAGGTCCACTTTAAAATGAAAAGTGTGAGAAAAATGAGCGGTGGATGTGTCGTCGGGGCGACACAATGCGTCCATTCTTTGCTCCGTTGAAGTGCAACATCCTTCCTCTTGTTTTTCCCCCCCACAGCCTGTGTTTTTATGAATGAAGCCCTGAGCTGAATGAAGCACCTGCAGCAGCCATGAATGAGTGAGAACACACACACACACACACACACACACACACACAGGTGTTTGAAAAATACTAACACACACACACAGGAACTGCCTGACTCTCACACACTCCTCCACTTACTGTAGGTCCACTACAGATCTGTACCCTTCATGTCACCTTATAGGTTAGTTTCATGTTACCGTCTGCAAACGTTGAGGATGGAACCAATGAAACCGCTGCAACGACAAATGCAGGAAGAAGAACTGACAGAAAATAATCACTGACTGTGTGAATGTACAAGTCAAGGCATCATTAGTGCACAACAGGTGTGAATATGATTAGATTCCCTTAAATGAATTACTCTCTCATGTGTGGCGTGTCTGACAGATTAAGACGTAATATTTCTAGCTGCAGCCTCATCTTATATGCAGCAGTATGTGTCCAGGGTGTAACCCCGCCTCTCGCCCCATGGCAGCTGGGATTGGCTGCAGCACACCACGCCCCCAAACGGGGAAATCTGTACAGATAATGGATGGATGGGTGGACAATCTAATATTTTAACTTGAAGTGTTTGTTGGTTTCTCTCCTCACTCTCGATCAGAGCTCTGTGATGAAGACGAAGAGATCTGATTGGTCAGATTCATGTCATATCTCGAACATTATCTTAAACGTGTACCGCTCCGGAGCAGGTCAGGTGTTCAGCATGAGTTACCATGGTGATCTACCCCAGTAAGAGGTGAACCACCTTCAGAGTAAATCCTGAAGTTACGTCTGGAACCGTAAAGGTGTGGCACACACACATACACACACACACACACACACACACACACACACACACACACACACACACACACACACACACACACACACACACACACACACACACACACACACACCTATAGATGGATGCTTCGAATCTGTTCTGCCAAAACATGATGACGGATGAAAGCTCTGAAGTCAGTGTGCAACATGATTGACACAACATGGGATCATATTTCTAGTTTAACGTGCAGCAATGTCGACTCGGTGCGCTTTGGCCTTGAGAGAGCAGGAATCCATCCCAGGTGAGAACAGTCGTCATGGTTACATAACGTTAAAGAAGGCTGACTGGAGTTGTTTACATCACTCACATGGATACATTAGTTGTGTAAGGTAAATATGTTTGTTGCTTTAAGAACATCATTTAGTTACACAACTGTTTAAACTTCCATCTTCTCGCTCCTGAATGCAACCTTTTCACAAACCCAGAAAATGACTTTTGTTGCCTGACTGACCGTCGGGCCCTACGCTTCATATTTAGTTTAGACGGAAAATTTTGTAGCTTCAGTTCATGACTTAACGACACTATTAGGAAATGACATAAGATCATTCAGTCCCTCCTTTTAACAACACCTGTATGTCCATGTTGTTTCCTCCGGTGATGAGAGCGAGCAGAAGTGTGCAATAGGGCGGTGTCAAATCGCACAACGATGTGTAAAGTTGTCCATGTGTAAACAAAGCGTAAACAGTAAACAGCAACTGGTGCCACGTCGCATCCTCTCACATTCTGCAGGGATTTCAACCTGCAACCGCTGCTGTTTACATTCCTCAGTCTGTGTCTGACGCTCGCAGACGCTGAGTCAGCCGCACACATGGGAATGCCCTTCATCTGTGTGTTTTTGTTTGTGTGTGTGTGTGTGTGTGTCTTTCAGCTTACAGCCATTAGCAAATCATTTCCCCATGCGTGGGTGCAGGTATGTGTGTACTGTACATCCCTCCGTGTGTGTGTGTGTGTGTGAGTCATTAATAGCCAGACATGCATCGGGTGAGTCAAGCAGTCTGACAGCTGATAGGGAGAGACTCCGGCTTTCCCTGACTGACACACCTGGAAACGCAGAGAGTGAAGATGTAAGCAGGCTAACAGGCGGGACCGGAAACAAACCCGGCACATCGTGTATCCGATGACAAAGACAATTAAAGATGCTTTATTGTCTTTATCCATGTAGTGGATGTTTGATATTTACTATTCCAGATCGTGGAGGCTTTAACTCCATTGGGAGCAGTAAAATAATCACATTGACACCACACACTTGAGGATTATTCAGACAAATCATTGGTTACGACTAGCCTTGAATCGTGCCACGCCAACCAATCATTGGAGGGCGCTAAAATCTTCCTGTGTGTAGCTAGCGTTAGAAAAACCTACGTGACATTCATGAAGTTGTTCCTAATCAGCAGAATTTGTGTTAAAAAAATGTCATGTCCTCATAAACTAGAAGCTCATGCATGTTTTTCCTAATTAGCATAGGAAACCCCCTAGCCCTTATAAGGGCATGAGACTGCAGGGTCATGTGCACAGAGGACGCCACGTTAGAAATACTGAAGTGTGTTTGATGAAATGAAACACTTCCTCTGTCTCTTTTCTTCTCCTCCTCCTTCCTCTGTCATATCTAACCATCGCTCTCTCTAATTTCCCTCCCTCCTCCTCTCACCTTTTTTAATCTTTGTCATGTCTCTCCTCTTCTCTCTCCTTTGTTTGTTCATCACTCTTCTTCCTCTCGTGTCTTCTCTACTTCTTCATCTTTCTCTCTCTCACCCCCCTCCCTCCCTCACCCATCCCTCAGCGTCCAATCAGACGCTGATAAAGAGAGAAATGGAGAGAGAGTGTTAATCTGGCAGCCATGATTTCACCATGACCCCGGGCCCTAAATTGCTGAGTGATTTAAGGGTTTCAAGTCATGAGCAAGATTGGGCTGAAATCGCCCCTTTTCTCACCACTCATCTCCCACCAAGGACAAACGCTGACACACAACACGGCAGAGCACAGAGGACATAAGTCACAGCTCAACGAGACACACATGCACTCACACACAACTACAGGCAGTGTTACACAACACCACTTCATGCACTGTGGTTGATTAAAGTAAGATCTGTAGAGAATGAAATGTTAAAAATGACCTTACTATATCATCAGACATTAAGGAAACAAGTTTATCTTCAGTGATAGATCTGATTTTTAATATTTAAGGAGCAATATGTAACTCAGACACCTAGTGTTTAAAATGGGTACTGCAGTCCAAATTCTAAACATTGACCATTAAAAATGTCATCCAATCCAAACTTGAGACCTGCATGTTTATCTTTGCGTGCACGAGACATATTTTCTACGTTACTGGAATTCTGGATGACAGGACAGCTTTCTGTTTGAGCCTCAGAGAAAAGATGCTCGTGGCTGTGTTTCTATCTTATTTAATTAAAAGCGATGAATAAAGTCATTAAAAATCAGGTGTGTTATTGGTAATTACTGGAAACACCTGCATGTCAGAGTCTCTGAAACCAAACGAACATCAGCGTGCTGATTAATGAGTAAAAAAAAGGGAAAATGGCGTGATTATCCTTTGAAATACAGTTGGCACTGACGTGACTTTCTCGAGCGTATAATTGAGACGTGTTTAAAATGATTATCACTGAAACCTGCGGTGTGTGTGTTGTGTTGTAGCACATGTGTGTTGTGTGTCCCGAGGGCCTCGCCTGTCATCTCTTTGTGAGTGTGTCGGATTTCTGGGAACAACTGAGCACAAATGTGCGTGCGTGTGTGCGCCTCACAGAGACTTGTTTGTGTGTAAGTGTTAAATGTTGGAATCGCTTGAAGCATATATGTCTGGGTCAGCGAGGTGTGTGTGTACCATTTTATCCTTTGTGTGTGTGTGTGTTTGTGTCTATAGCATGAAAAAACTTGTGTCAGTGTCTGTATTTGAAAGAGCTGCACTCTGATTGGCTGGTGGAACATCAACATGTTTACAAAATAAACGGCTTCAGATAACCCTCTCCTACAGCGCTGTCTGCTCTGTGTACATGTGTGTAGTGTGTAAAAACCCCTGACACACACACACACACACACACACACACACACACACACACACACACACACACACACACACACACACACAAACAGAGACCCAGAGAGAGAGAGAAGATCAGACTGAAGCTGCACAATGTCTAACCAATCAGAGCTCTCAGATTTAAACCAGGTTAAACTGAAACCAGGTTAAACTCAAACACCTGTTCACGTCTCACCTGGTTTAACTCTCACCTGTTCAGGTACTCCTCATACTCTGAGTGATCTTCAGGATCCTCACAGCTCAGACTGTAAGGAGTTGGTTTGACACTCTGAAGGTTGAGGGTTCAAGTCTGATTCAGACCAGGTGTGTTTTTTTACCTGCATGAAACCGTTATCAAATTCACCTTTAATAGAAACGCTTGATTCAGAAGGTTTTTTCAGCACGTGCAGCCTGTGCATGCTGCAGGGAAGAGAGGCATGATGGGTAGCAGAGTGATGGATGTCATGTGACAGAGGTCATGAGAACATTTGAACTTGTGATGTTGTGGTGAAACCCTGTGAGAGCTCGAGGATGACAGCTGTCAGGTGACTAACGCTCTCTCTGCTTTGTTTCCTCCACAGTGTGACATCACAGTGTGGCTTTATTGATTTCTCAGTCAGATGAGAGTCGCCCCTCACTTCCTGCAGGTTCATCAGGTCTGTGTCATGTGACCTGGTCCACTGACGAGCTCACACATTTCAGGTGTGCGACACAAAGGCAGAGGTGACACAGTAGATGCAGGACGAGCTGTAATGGGATCCGTCCTGCACGGAGAAGCAGACTGGACTTCAGACATAAACACACAAACACAATGAATGTTCTCAGACGGACTTTTGTTCATATGAAGCAGCAACAACAAGCTCTGTGGTCATCACATGAGCACACTAAACCCCGTTTGTTCCACATGTCATTGTGTTACACTTTTCTCACAGAAACGAGGGGAGTTTGTGTG
>CM036542.1:927500-940000 GCA_020745685.1 Tautogolabrus adspersus | reverse complement strand
CAGCTTCATTCAGCACATCATCAAAGAAACGTTCATGATGAAGATTTAGTAATGAACCAACAGCTTCGCTTCCACTTCAAACACTTCTCTGAAAACACTCCTGCTCATTTTAAACCTTTGAGTCAAAATAAGACACCAAGTGAAGTAGCTGTCATGTTTTGTGTGTTGTTCTCCGATGTGCGGACGCAGACTTGACCGTACAAGAGGAAACCATGCTCAACCCTAGTTAGTCCTAAAATAAATGTAATCTTGTCCTAAGACAACAACAGTTTGCACATCAGTTATTGCACAGGTTGTTAACTTTCCATGCAGAGGGTGAGGTGAGGGGTGTGGTCCCTCCTCCCCACCTTCATGTGATGGTGCAATGTCAAAGACAGAAACAGGTCATGAACCAACAGGAGGGAGTGAGGATGGTGGAGTAAATAAAGATGCTGAGATTCTCCCCCCCCCCTCTGTGTACCTCCATGTGGGTGTGTGTGTTCATAATGTTAATAATAACAAATAGATCATAAAATAACTGTAATATTAATTAGATTAAGATTTTTCATGAGCTGTTGCTGTGGTGTCGTTTATGCATTCAAACACGTCTGCAGCCGTATTGGGAAATAATTGGATCGATCTCAGACGAGCTTTAAATCACATTTTTGTGTGACCTCAGTTCACTCACCGCCTGTCTGGCTCACTGCTTCTCCTTTCCCTATCAAAACCACCGCCTGTTACCCAACCTGAGCAGCAATGAGCTCTAATCACAGTTAATGCCCAGCGATTAGCCACGCAGTGAGTCACCTCAGACAGACACAATCGAAAGCAGGAGGGATTTCAACGCTTATAACCTGCTCTCCGGCCTCCAACACACACTTACCGAAAAACACGCTCATTAAGCAGATAGAGAGGCAACGAACAAGAAGAGACAAAGTACAATACACACATTAACACACCCTGAGTAGGTGTGCGTTGCCGTTACAAACACGGAGGGAGCAGACACAAACAGTGGAAGACAGACAGGCAAAGACAGGCACACAGACACTGTTACACAAACATACCTCCCACTGTGCAGTCCTTCCAGTCAAAAAACAATTAACACAGAAACACTTTTCTCTCTCTGCACACGTCTCTATTCATGTTGTCTGTCTCACACCACAGCTGAGGATGGAGTTTGTAGCTTCAACACATCAAAACAACTACAAGAACAAAACCACCGATGAGACGTGTCGGACTTTTCATGTCAGAGAAACAGACTCTCTTACCATAGCTATAACCGTTTGCACACATGCACTCTGTTTTTGAACATGTGCATAACATTGGCAGCTAGTGCAGTATTCTCAGAGGGAGATTTGTACATTGATGTACATCTTATTGCTTTAGCTTGATGATGCTAACACATAATAGACTAGAAAAGATCTTCACTGTCAGGCTTTAGCCCTGCTGGCACGTTTAAACTTTTTATTTTCACACTCGATGCTTTGCAGCTTCATATTTATGATTCTTAATGTTTTACAGGAGAAGAAATTAATGCAGAATTTAGCAGATATCAGAGTTTGAGGAGAGAGAGAGAGAGAGAGAGAGAGAGAGAGAGAGAGAGAGAGAGAGAGAGAGAGAGAGAGAGAGAGAGGTGAGGCCGTCATAGATCATGTGCAATAATCATTTACAGCAGCCCACACAGTTAGAAAAACCACAAATACATGTCTGCACACACACACACACACACACCCAAAACCTATTTTACACACAGACACTCACCCAAACATACAGTATATACAAATACAAAACAAGTCTGCACACATGTACAGAACACAGAGTACAGACAGTCAAGTAGGTTTAAACACACACACACACGCACACACGCACACGCACACGCACATGCGCGCACACACACACACACACACACACACACACACACACACACACACACACACGTGCACACACACATCTGCAATAACACACACACCCTCCATATAATGGGAAGGTAAAACTGACCCCAGACAACAATCCAAAGCTGACCGTCTCAACCTGATGCTTCAGTCAGTTCATGTTTCTAATCTAAAAAATGTGATTTAAATAAATCTGATAAACGTCACATTTCAGGGAGACAGCGAGCTGCTGCAGGCGGAGGAGCATGTTCTGACTCAGTAAAGCACTGAGGGTTCTCTCTGTAGGTTAAACTTAGATTAGATTTTTAGTTCGGTTTCTTTTAAAATAAGATGAATAAAGAGGTCGAACTAGCCTCGTCTGCAGCGGTATATAGCGTAGCTTCTGTGCCCGCGCTCTGACCCGTTTCTGAATAAAGAGGCCGAGCTGACCTGCATCTTCTGACCTCTCCCTTTAGGTTTACAGTGTTGTTGAATATTCTCCTTGCTTCAGTTTGAGCTCAGAAAGCCTTTTCCTTTGCGATTGTTTTTAACCACATCACGGCCCTGTGGCACTACGCATATAACGCATGATAGCCAATCTATTTCAATATACTTCCAAATATCTGCAAGGGAAGCATTAATGCCTGCAGGGCCTGCTCGAGGAATAGGCGATGCATATTCTTCTGGAGGGACACTGGTGCGAGCCCAGAGCGTTTTGGATGTAGTCCTGAATGTAGACCTACTGCCAGATTGTCAACTTCCCCGCTTACTTCTCCGAGAGTTACTGCGCTCTCTCTCTCTGTCTTTCCCCTGCTTGCTCAACCACTCACTCACTGTGCTCTGCAGACACAAATAAGGTGCAGCCTGAGGAGAGGAGACATGTCGGAGGATTAAGATCCTGGCAGATAAAAAGCAAACTCGGTCTCTTAAGATTTTTCCAAATCCGTGGTAAGTGTAAGAAGTCAGACCCTGGAGTAACTTCTCCAGAACGTTGATTAATATTATGTAAGTTTCTCTTCCTCATGGCTTTGCATGATAATGTTGAATTAGTTTAATTTACTCAAATGACCCATTAAAAGCTTTAGAAATAAGGTCAACAGAATTTCCTTCTCTTAATACTTTTCAACATCACACATTTATGAGGATACAATCATTTAAATTTCGACGATCGACATAATCGGAAACATCCGAAGCTTTAAAAAAAAAAAAGTATTTCCTGAGAAAGGCTGGCAAGAGAAGAACGAGTCAAACAAAACATTGGCAAAGATTCAGTAACAGAATGGTGCCCACACATTTGAAAGATTTCGACAGTGTGCAGGAGTTTATTCGCAATTGTTGGAAAGAAAAAGCAAGAAATCACTTCGTATTGAGGAGCCGTCCAGTGCGAGCAAGGCCGGCGGAGCGGTGGCCCAGCGGCCAGGCGTGTAGGTGAGCTGACCCAGCCTTATGTTGTCTTACTTGCCTGACTTATATGTGAAGCCGGTGCTAGCTCATTACAGAAGTCAGTCCTACTTTCTCCCCACTGCGACGCCAATGATTACATGGATAGGAGCGTATCATCAGCATAGAGGAGAAGCATGCGAGTGAAAGACAGAGCCGAGCTTTCTTAACAGTCGATTTGACTTGTAAACTCGTCTCTTCTTCTGGTGTCTCGTAAACCCTTTTAGAGTAAAGATAAGCAGGCCCTTCAGAGCTCTAATCTTTTGTCTTTCTGCATCTTCCCGAGTGACTGTGTATCACCTGATTTTTGTCTCAGTGTTAGGGTTATGATCGCAGCTTGAGTCAGACAGTCAGACAGATGGACATGTGGAAGTAACTGACCTGAATCCATAAAGGGACTTTCCACCTCTCTTCTTCCTCCTTTCCCCCCCAAAAAAGGGGTTTCTGCTTTTTTTTCTGTGAGACAGGGAAGAGTGTGAGGAAAGTTAGGAGAGGTACGTGTGGGTGGATAAAGAAGAAGCTCGAGAGTTTTCCATGACTTGTTTTTGTTGCCTTAAAAATAAGATTTCTGTCCAGTTGGTCAGCGTTGATTTTTTGTTTCCATCTGGAAACAATAGAACAATTCGTTTATCAAACACATTCCTCTTTATTTCTGTTTTGTGACTCATTTGTGAAGTTCCCTTCTTGTCCTTGAATTCCCCTGAGAATTCGACACACTTGCTGACTTACCGGTGCGTCTGAAAGCTACGACTGACCGCTCTCTCTCTTTCTCTCTCTCTCTCCTTGTTGCTCCTCTCTTTTTCCAGAACTTCCTCTTATCTTGTTTTCACGCATCATATTTTGTGCCTTGCACAAGGATCAAGAAGAAGTTTCCAGGTGGTCCCAGCCAGGATTTCAAAGCAAATGCAAAACTCAAGAAGAAGCAACCATGTATAGCAAACTTCTTACTGTAATTTTCACCGTTAACACATGAGATACATGCTGTGGCGAAGCCAGACTTTTGACTGGGGTGACTGAAGCAGGCCACTGACTTCTGCAGGGGTGGCCGTAAGTGTTCTGAACGCACACATTCACATGAATAAAAGTCATTTATTGACCCTTTCTATCTCCACAATAAAGAGGCAACACTTAGATTCTTAACGGGTCTGTCCTCAGCACCCTCCACCAACTCCTCAGTTTGGACCTCCGTTGGTAGAAAACATGAGAGAACAATGGAATTAAACAAATGTTTGAAAGTTGCTTTAATACGAACCAAATGAAATGAGCAACACTGAAATTTAAAGGAAGCTACCAGCAGCCAAAACTGTTGATTTGAACACTCTGACAAGGTAAATACTCCGGTTCTAACCTCTCTCCATTTTTCAAAAGCATCTCCAATATTGATCCTAGTTTGAGCACGTTTCTGCTCGTGGAGCTTATTAGAAACATGCAGAGGCTTTTTAGGTCGGGTACAATCACTTCTATCTGAACCAGTTCTCTTGCCCGCTTCCATCGCTGCAACACCTGTTGGTTTGACCTGATAACTGCTCTCATATCTGGCAAACCGAGGGGCGTCCAAAACGGCCGTGTGGGGGTGCCTTAAAACCGCCTACCTTCTCTGGTCCAAACAAATCCAGACCATTCAGGACCAGAATCTAAAGTTAGAAGGAGGACATACTGGCTGCTGCATTGTTGTCAGAGAAGCCAGCACTTCAACATAGCATGTTTCCTTAATGTCTGATCATAGAGTAAGCTCACTTTATCATTTCACTCACTACACATCTTACTGATTGGACCTTTATCAACTTAAAGGAGAGGAAGGAAACAGAGGAGCTGTGAGGAAACCACACACACACCACTAACCTTTATGTGGTAAACACAAATCTCTGTCATCGACCCACTTTCCACCATTCATACAGTTCAAAAAGACACAATAGTCACGTATATTCAGTTTAACAGAGCACTGGGGGCAGAAAAGAGCACAAACACGAGGCTACAGCACAAAACTTCAAATATCTCCCTGTTACCAACATTGTTCTGGATGAAATCATAAAAAGTTTGTCTCTCTTTGCAAAGTCGTGCCCCCTCGTGTTTGCCAGGAGGTGGTGACAGAACAGTCAGTGTATGTGTAAAACACGAAATAGCCCTTTAATGTCATTGTTTTTTCTGTTTTGTGACAGACAATAAGGATAAATGATTCCCTGAATAGTCTCTTTCTCCCTCCTGAAGTTCTGTCTCTTTCCCTGAAGTGCAGCTCTTGTCCAGAACGAGCGGGGAATGAAAGCAGGCCTCATGGACACACAGGCCTCTTTTGTTTCTGAGCATGTTTGAAATAAAAGACAAAAAGCTTTAAGGGTTTTTTTTTGCTCCTGGGACTGACGGCGTAAAGAGACACAGCTCTGATCCCTCGATGCAGCCTGACAGACTGTCTGTATGTCTTTATCATTTCTTTATGGTTTCTCTTTTGTCTTCTTTTTCAGTTCCTTACATTGCTTTTCATTTCTTCTATTTTTTTCCATCCAGTCTTCCTACATGTTGTTTTTGTGTTTTCCATCTCTCAGTAGGTTCCTTTAAAGAAAGACTCATGAACAGTTCATTCTTCATATGCTTTCAAGCCTGCACACAACACTCTTCAGGGTGCACGTATGAACGCAGACATCCAAAGTTTTTATCTGTCCTTATAGAGGTCGGGGAGAGCCGGTCTGTGACCACTGATGGAAATATTCAGGAAAATTCACAGTGGAAGTATTGAATTTAGTGTATTAAAGGTAATTTAAAGTGCTTCCACACTTTTCTTCCACACAGAAAATGTCCAAAAAACTCCTGATATTTGCCGGAGGAGCTGCATGTTTGAACGCAAACAGCCGAAATGTTTGCGAGGACTTCACCCGGAGTTTCTCCTCCAGCCTCCTCGTATTTATTCTGCAGAAAGTCAGAGTGAGCTGATGTGAGAACGCAGCAGGATATAATCAGGAGAATTCACCTCGAGCGAGTGGGAGGGGGTGGTGACGTTTATTCCCTGTGATCGCTGCACGACCATAGACTGTCTGGACGCCACCGCTACGATCTCCGTGCTCTAATGAACCTGCTGCATTCTGTTTCCTGTTCTCCAGTATGTTCTTCTCCACTCTTTAGTTCAGATTGTGATTCTGTTCAACTACACGCAGCATTGATAGAAAGACAGATATTCTTATTATAGCGTCAGGAGGACTCTGTGGCTTCGTCCGCTACTTACACGTCAATTTTATTGCGTCACATCTTACCTCAGAAGACCCCGTGCCCCCCCCCTCCTGAGAATATCCGGAGCAGCCCACGTGAAATTATACCCGATATTTTCCGGAGTGCAGATGTGTGAAAACTTTATTAGTAGTTTCAGAGCTGCAGTCTGTCACTCTCTCCCTCTACTTCATTTAACTTTACACGAATCAACGTCTCAGGAAACAACACCTAAGTTCATCATCCTCGTTCTGCACTCGTGCATACGTTAAGCCAGCACTTCAACATAGCATGTTTCCTTAATGTCTGATCATATAGTAAGGTCACTTTATCATCTCACCCACTACACATCTCACTGATTGGACCTTTAAATTGTGTTGCACAACAATAAGAACAGTACAGCTAAGAGTCTGAGGGTAACGCTGTGATTGGATAATATGAAGCAAGTTATCCACCAGTTTATTTACCAGATAAAGATCTTCAGCTGATGAAGTACTGCACTTACAAAAACAAAGAATTCTTCTCTTCAAATATTTCTTGTTTCCACGACTGTCTGGTTCTTTGATTCATTATAATGTCCATGTGCTTTCATTTCTTTTCTCTGTATTTTTCTTCTTCTTCTTCTTCTTCCGTTTTTATTGTTTTAAAATGTCTTTAAATTCGGTCTCCAGCTGCTTTCTGTCTGTGTCTGTCTCCGTCTCTCTGGGTGGTCTGTGGTCCGACAGCCTCCTCTTCTCCCTCCTGTGGTGGTGTGAGGGTGTTTTTCAGAGAGGATGGAGGGGAGGGGGGGTAGTGGGATATGTTGGGTATTGGAGGGGGCATTTACTTCCTTACCCACTCTCTCCTCCCACTCCTATTTACCCTTCACTTCCTCCCCTCCTGATTGTTCCTGGCCCATAAAGAGCAGAACGTGCCCACACACCAGAGCTCAAGCTCCAATGTCCTCCACCAGTCCCCAACTCCTCTGAAAAATAAAAAGTTTAGGGGTAAACCGCTGAAACCCAACGACTGCTAACACCACTGCCTCCCCACAAACACACACACACACACACACACACACACACACACACACACACACACACACACTGCCACCCCTGCTCAACTTTGTGTATGTAAACAGTGGTTGCTGTCGGGCGGAATTACAGACAACAAGACGTGCAAACCAGTATACACAGTACGGTAACACTCACCCACACTGTGACACACACAGAAACATATGCACACAAACACACACACACACACACACAGACACACAGTGTCAGACATATACATGCCACACGCAGGCCGTCCTCGACAGTGCCATCAAAGAGCTGCACGTCGCTTCCTCTCCTCCTCTCCTCAGGTCTGGTAGCCATTTTACCATCAACAGCCTGGTTGTGTTTAAGGGGGATTTTCCCCCTCAGATCTGGCAACCACAACAGCCGAGGAGGCCTGCAGAGGCTGAAAAAGGAGAAAGCAGTGAGTGATTGGCATGTGCGCAGTGCTGTCCACTTCCTTCCAGTGTCTCCTTAAATTCAGATGACGACACAGACACAGGCGGATTTTGTTGTGAGTCTGGTGTTAGCAGAAATCCTTAGAAGCATCGGGGTAGTGACTGGACCTCGGGCGATCAAGCTGCTGATAAATGAAACCAATGCAGACGTTCAACAACGTCATACAAGAAAAAAAAGACTTCTGTAGCTCCAGCAGCGACTATCAGAGTAGAAGAGGAACGGTATCGAATACCAACATAAGAGTCGTTGAACTTTCTGTAACGTTGAGTGTCTTGTTCAAACAGACACAAGAATCTGTTCTGCTTTGACTGAAACCGCCTGAGGGACCTTTGACCTTTAATCAGGAAGTTAAGTGTGGGTTCTTGTTGGCAAAAGTGGCATAACGTCAATACTGCGGCTCTTCCAGTCGATTTCAACTGCATAACAAGAGGGTGTGTGTTCATGAAATCCTCGCCCAGGAGCTGCAGCTCTATAACGAGCGCTTCACGAACACGACACTCATTTCTGCTGCTGTTTTAAACACACCTGGTGCGCCCAAACTCTCGGACATGTCTTTACAAACTAGTGCTCAGGACAGTGGGACACTGTTTGTTGTGATCGGATCTTTCCTGCTATTGGACATGCGAGGTGTTGTCAGGGAGCGCTGCGCCTAAATTGAAAATGTTTTGAGTCCTGCACGGCAACCACGACCTTGTGCTGCACGCAGCTTGGCGGGGCACATATCTGAAAGGCCCTTTATAGTCACAGAGACACTCAAACCGTGTGACCAACCATAACAAAAGTAAAATGTGTTTTTCTCAGCATATTTCAATCCAGTCTAAGAAATAATTTGATCCGTCAGGTTATCAAGAGAGTCCAGGCCGCCTCATTTGTTTTCATGACGTCAGTGGTTACAGCTGATGAGAACAGCATAAGCATTCAATATGATTCATGTTGACCAAGCATATGTCGGTAATCTGTGGTGATTATTTCCCAATTCCCTTTTCTCTCTCCCACACACACACACACACACACACACACACACACACACACACACACACACACACACGACGCACAGAGCAGCTCCAGAGGAATTTCTTGATTTGCTTCTCACAGATTAACCAACATGTGTTTCTGTGATTCATCTAATAATCTGACTCACCGATTTGCATAAACATGAATTTACGATTAGCCCAGTTAGCATTAGCAGCTAGGTTACCTCATTGAGATTAGAATGAATTAAGCTTTCATCGAGCAATGACTCGATCGTCAAGGCTTAACTTGAATGTTCACGTTTTAGCTTGATTAGCAATTAGCGTAGCATCATCTCCTGTCAGTTACTCATAAACCAGGGATTAGCAGAGTTAGCATTTTGCCCATTTAGCAGAATTAGCAAAGCATTAGCACACAACTAACACAACTGAGGCTGCAGTTTGCAACTAAAAGAAGCATATTTTATGAGCCCCTCGCCCCAGATTAAAGTGATATTGTGTTTAAAGATCATCTCAGATATTATGTTTAATATCCATCTGGAGTTAGCCACTGTTAGCTTTGTATGCTACAGTCTTTGTGGAGAGTTTGTCTTCTGCATTCGACAGTTTTCCATGTGAACGGTCAAAATGTGGGACTGGTATAATAATAATAATAATAATAATACTTTATTTGTATAGCACTTTTCAATACAAGTAACAAAGTGCTTTACAACAGACAATAAAAGCAAAGAGACAATAAAATCAGACTAATAGAATAAAATCAAAAATAAAATCACAGAGTAAAAGCAATTTTGTAAAGGAATGTCTTAAGTAGAGATGTAAAACAAGGGACTGACTCTGCAAGTCTGATCTCCTCTGGCAGGCTGTTCCAAAGTCCGGCTGCTCTGACAGCAAAGGCCCTGTCCCCTTTAGTTTTTAGCCTGGACCTTGGAACAGCCAGTAGGGCTCTGCCAGAGGATCTCAGACTGCGTCCTGGTTCATAAGGGGTTAAAAGCTCAGAAATATAAGAAGGGGCCAGCCCATGTTGTGCCTTAAAAGTGATTAAAAGAATCTTAAAATCAATTCTAAAATCAACAGGGAGCCAGTGAAGGGATGCTAAAATTGGAGTGATGTGGGCACATTTGTTTGTTCTTGTTAAAAGCCGGGCGGCTGCGTTTTGGATAGTTTGAAGACGGTGGATGGATTTTTTACTGAGACAGGTGTATAATGAATTACAATAATCAAGGCGGGAGGAGATGAAGGCATGGATAAGTTTCTCCAGATCTTTTTGCGACATGAGTGATTTGACCTTGGCTATATTTCTGAGCTGGTAAAAACAGGACTGTACAACTTTCTTCACTTGAGGCTCAAAACACAAGTCCTGGTCAAAAACAACCCCAAGGTTTCTGGCTGAGGGCTTCACATGATGAGCTAGTTCTCCTAAGTGTTTAGTAATTTGCTGTCTTTTTGATGGGGGACCGATGACTAACACTTCAGTTTTTGTGTCGTTGAGTTGTAAAAAGTTGTCTGACATCCATGATTTTATTTCTGAAAGGCACTTGAGGAGAGTAGTTATATTTGAATGGTCACCAGGTGTAATCGGGAGGTACAGTTGTGTGTCATCGGCATAACAGTGAAAATTAACATTATATTTATGGATGATGCTACCAAGAGGGAGCATGTCAATTGAAAATAGTGTTGGACCTAGAACTGAGCCCTGGGGGACCCCATGTACCAACTCTGCTGTTGACGACACTGACCCAGCCATTGACACTGAAAAACATCTTTTATGGAGGTAAGACCTGAACCAGTTTAAGGCCATATCACTGATACCTGCCCATTTTTCCAGTCTGTCAATAAGTATATTGTGATCCACCGTATCAAACGCAGCGCTCAGGTCTAGAAGAACCAGTATGGAGCAGTCACCAACATCTTCAGCCAAAAGAAGGTCATTACAGACTTTAAGAAGAGCTGTCTCAGTGCTGTGAAGAGATCGGAAGCCAGACTGGAGTTTTTCAAATAAATCATTGTTTGTTAAATGAGCTTGAAGTTGATTGGATACAATTTTTTCAAGGATCTTGGCTAAGAAAGGGAGCTTTGAAATCGGCCTGTAGTTTTCCAGAGTGGTTGGATCAGAGTTGGTTTTTTTCAGAAGGGGTTCAATCAAAGCAGTTTTAAAGTAGACAGGGACAGAGCCAGAGGTTAGTGAGCTGTTCACAATAGATAAAACACAAGGACCAATAGTAGGCATGGTCTCCTTTAGGAGCCTTGTAGGAACCACATCAAGGGGGCAAGTTGAGGACTTCATGCCTTTGACCAAATCGTTGAGAGTGAATAAGGATATTATGGTGAACAGTTTGAGAGGTGGAACCTGGGATGGTCTGTGATTTGAGGGTTCAGTGACAGGTGAGTAGTTACTATTGGTGCTATTGGTCTGAGATCTGATTTTCACAATTTTATCCATAGAAAAAACTTTAAATTGGTCACAAAGATCAGGTGATAGGTGCAGGTTGCTGTTGTTGGGAGGACCAACAAGCCGGTCAAGGGTTTCAAATATAAGTTTTGGGTTTTGGGTGTTCTGAGAAATCAGGGTGGAAAAGTAGGTTGCTCTCGCATCCCTAACTGCATCATTGTACATTTTCAACAGTGCTTTCATATGCTCATAATGAACATGGAGGTTAGAGGTCTTCCATTTACGCTCAGCTTTACGTGCCTCTCTCTGAATGGTATGACTGTGAAAAGAAAAAAAAGGCTCACTGAGTAATAGAAGCAGAAATCTTAGACAGATAATCACACAGACTCTGAGTCACTCACACCTCCTTTAAGAACACTTCTGCTTTTGTTGTGGTTTCTGAAGGATGAAGAGTGTGAGAGAAAAAAAAAAAGGCAAAAATACAACTGCGATAATTTCAGTTTGTCTGCGTGAGAATCACGTCACTCGAACGAGTTCCTTCTTCTTCTCACGCGAAAGCAGATGAAGTGACCTACTTCCTGTGAGTCCCGAGCAGGAAGCTGCGATGGGACCCGACCGTGTTTGTGTAAGCGAACTCTGTGTCAACGCTGGAAAACAACTTGTGTTGTTTTTCACATGTCTCTGCTCTGTCCACACTCACTTTCAACACGCTGTTAGCCAATGTGCTGCGTGCAATTCAACGCTTTTTACCTTTGCATAATGTTGATCACTTCCCTTCTGTTCAAAATCACTGGGGGCCTTCGTATCTGACTGTGAGCGCTCCATTACACTACTGCTGGTGACTTGATGTTATTTATTTAGAAAATGACACCTGAATGTAAATGCCAGGTCCAGTTGTTCCCCTTCTCTGGTGTTAAAGAATGCCTTTAAAACATCCACTGTTGTGGTTCCATGCACATCTATGTTTCCATTCTGATTGATTGATCAATGAGTATGGTTTATGGACCATGCACCGAGGCATGGAATCAGAAGAGCTATGTAACGTGCAAACAACAAATCATGCCCTCTCCTTCTGCAACAGGTGGACTACAACAACTATTGCAGACTCCCGAGTTCTGTTTGTGCTGTCCACTCCCGACACTCCAGTCGACATTTTGTC
>CM036542.1:885000-920000 GCA_020745685.1 Tautogolabrus adspersus | reverse complement strand
GAAGGATTAGCAGCTCTACTCTGAGCTCCTCACCCTCTCTCTAAGGCTGAGCCCAGACTCTTCACCATAACTGTCCGGTAAAACGCCCGCCTTTCTACTCATGCTGCCCCAATCTGTCCGTCGATCTCACCGTCTATTAGAGGATGAAGCCCTTTACAGAATGCGATTTTGCAACAGCACACTCACAAAGTTCCGCTGTCATTATACCTTTTTACTATCACATTGCATCCATAAAGGTGTGAAATTTGTCGTCCCAGTGTGAATTCAAATTGCAAAACAAAAGAGACACGGCGTGCGAGCAGACAGTGGGAGCTTCACGTACACACACGGGTGCGTGTGTTTATCTTTTCCCGCTTCAAAAAGTCCTGACTCACCTCTTCCGATATCTGTCATCATTAGCTCTTTCAAGAAGAGTAAACCAGATTAAAGTCTAGTTTCAGCTCGGATACCTGAGACCAGGTGTCAGCATTATCAGTTGCTCCATTTGCATGACTAGCATTTAGCGCTCACAGGCCCCTGCAGTGTAAACGGAGCTGGAGGGCCGAGTGAAACGAGAGCAGATGAGTAAATTAACGTGCAGAGAAACAAGAGAAAAGTCCAACATGAAATATTCACGTCTGACACCCTGAGCTGTGAAACTGAACGCCTTCGTCCTCCATCGCTAATCCTTCCTCTCGCTCTAATCCCCCTCTCTCTTTCTTTAAACCTCTCACACTCTTTCTCTCCGTCTGAAACCCTCAGGAGATCGATCCAAACTTCATTTGCTCCTCCTTGAATAATACTTAACAATTGGTGTTTGATTTAAATTCTCCGAAGTGATCCAGGGCTTTCTAAATCTCCAGATTTGCGAATGCCACAAACCAAATAATGAAGAAATGGACACACTTGTGCACCCAGACTTGGGCCTGAGGATTGTTTGTGGCATCTGTTCACTTCTCATAATCCTTCAGGTTTGCAGGTCACTTTCTGCAGGTTTGAATTTCAGTCTCACTTTTGTCATCGTCGTTCTCTGACAGAGTGAGCAAAGGGAAAGGAAAGAGATATGGATCAAACTGTCATTTCAGATCGACCTATTGCAGCTTTGACAGTTGCAGCTCTTTGTGCTCACAGTGATACAGAACAGTATGTATGCAGACTCAGGAATCATTTCAACACAAGTGATGACTCTCTTAGCATGCTTAGTTAACGAGACAGGCTGACTCAAAAATCAAAAAATCGAAGCGACGCGTCCGAACAACACAGAGAACATGACCGCTACTTTACTGACTTTGTGGCTTAATTTACAGAACACAACTAGCCAACACACACACACACACAACTCCTCAGAACCTGCCTAACACAAACTTACCTATCTGTCTTCTGGGACTTGTCGAGCTCGAGGTGAATTTAAAGGCTGCATCAATGGCCGAAGCCTCGAAATGCCTAACCCCACCAGGGAACGTAGTCCCCACCCAGGGTTTGTCCCAAAAATAAGAAAGGCAAAACAAAAAATGAGTGGCCGGAGAAAAGACTGCAACAGCCCAGCTGGTCACTCCCCTAACTAAACTGAGGAAGCTTTCAAACTAAAGGCTAGACAAAATGCATCCAAACAACAACTTACCATGTAGTCACTAAAGATATACAAACAAACCAAGCCTACAAAAATTCCCAAATCTTTTGTATCCCAGAAGAAGTGTTACGTTCCCCAGGATGGTTAGGGGATGAGGGGAGTAACAATACATTAAAACCCAGGGAAAAGTAGGGAGTAAATAGAAGCAAAGTTTAAACTGGCAAAACAACAAACTACATACAATCTGGATGTGCTAAAAATCAGATTTGGAGGTGCAATGTGAACAAGGCCTTTTGTCTTTTTGCTTATTAAATATTTTTGGTTCTGCAATTGGGTCCTCCTCTTTGTTTTTTCAACGAACCGTGACAGGAAGTGTACAAACGGAGCGCTCGCACTAGTCCTACGAACTGGACTTTAGGGGCGAAGCGTGCTCAGGCCTCCGGTCACTTCCTGTCGGCACCTCTGGTCACTTCCTGTCTGCACCTCCGGTCACTTCCTGTCAGCACCTCCGGTCACTTCCTGTCAGCACCTCCAGTCACTTCCTGTCGGCACCTCCGGTCACTTCCTGTCAGCACCTGTGTGTCTGATCAAATTTAAAGCAGTTCGTTTGCACTTCCTGACGTTGTCTCCTCCTCTCTTGATCCTTGCTTGTGTTGTTTTTACTCTCTGATGTTCGTCACTTTGGATAAAAGCGTCTGATCAATGAAGTGTAGTATCTTGGTAAAAACGTGTTTCTCTGAGTGATTGAATGATCGCCTGTATCTATTTCCGAAATTGTTCTGAAACAAGCGAGTGTCTCCTCTTTCGTCTCATCTCTTATTTTTCCTCTTCCCCTCCTCCCTCTCTTTTCTTTTTCTTCCTCTTATGGCAGCTGTCAGTGTCTCATCAGTGTTAAAAGACAATGCTGCTGGGCTCAGGTTGCTCCGTGTGTGAGTGTGTATGTGTGTGTGTGTGTGTGTGTTACTGTATCTGACACGCTGACATTCCTGCAGCCGCTGGTTGAATGTTCGGCCCTCTGCACTCTGCTTATTCAGGCCGCTGCTCCAGACTGTGCGGGGGGATTAGAGTCGGTGTGTGTGAGTCCGTACATCGTAGACACACGCCTTATCATAACACAGACGGCAGCGGCACAACAGGGACAAGACGGGGGGTTATTTTAGAATGAGGGTGTGTGTTTCTGCTTCTTAAGCCCTGCCGGCTGCAGAGGACCCCAGGTGGAACAGCAAGACCAGGAGACTGTTTGAGTGTGTGTGTGTGTTTAGACAGTAGACTCGATACCTTTTCCATCTCTACAATGTGAAGAATGTCTCGCAGGCCGATCTGCGCGTCAGATCGAGGAACAGTTGTTGGGGCAGCGGAGAGAAGAGAGAAAGACGGTCTAATGATTTACGCTGGAGGCCGTCGACATGCGGTAGAGATTTCAGGGCTGATTATCGGCGTTAACCCCGGACATCACGAGGCTTTATGTGCGTATGAGTCAGGCTCAAAGATCGTATGAGAGACATTTCCAAATGTAAAGCCTTAAACATGCATTCTTCCTGATTGCCAGCAGGGGGAAACTACAGGTTGCAAAATGAGAGCTCATGGTATTAAAATTAGACGCCTTCTCACTTTCCCTCAGTGAACTTTTCCATAAAGAGTTTATGTCATCTCTGTTTGAAGTCTTCTTCAGTGCAGCATGACATACATGAAGCAGACTATCTTTGATTGACAAGTCACCACCTCAGGAACATATCCAAAGGTAAAGAGACAAAGCAAAGGTCGCCCAAATATGGTCACCTCTGGTTAAAAAAACAAAACAAGATTGCAATGGTAGAAATGGTAAACACAAGGCATTACAACAGAAGGTTCTCTATCTCTGTCAGGCGGGAAGGGGGGGGTGGGGGGCTGCCCTGCCCTGCCCTTGTAAAAAAATCTAACTTAGAATGGTATCCAGATCGTCACATCTTGCTTTGAGGGTCTTTGAACAAGCTGCCATATGTGAAGAGTTTAGAGTGATTTCCAGTTATCTTTTCTATGACGTCAAAGGATTTGATTTGATTTGTTGCAGATCCAGAAAAAGGTCCTTTAAAGAATACATTTCCAGTTGTCTCAGTGGTGTGGTGCAGTGTGTGTCTCCAGCCTTAGATGGCGCTCTCCTCCACATCCACACACTGTGGGCTCAGTTTGGACGACCTGCTGGGATCAAACTGTCACCTCTCTGTTATGGGACCCTCGGTGTAACCATCAGGCCACCCTGCAAGGCGACAGCAGCCTCATTTTGTGACGATGTGTCGCTTTGGTGTCGTTGTCGTCTCATTAGTGTGTGGGTGGGTGTCTGTGTGTGTATGTGTGTGTGTGTGTGTGTGTGTGTGTGTGTGTGTGTGTGTGTGTGTGTGTGTGTGTGTTTGTGTGTGTATGTGTGTAGCAGCTCTGATCAGACGTGACAACGCTTAACATTTTCCTGCAGCAACTGCTGGCTCACTGTTTTTACAGTCAGGAATTCAGGAGCACAAACTGGTCCTTCTGTTGGTTGCAGCGCTGCAAACTTTTACCTCCAATGCAGGACGTCCTCTGCTTTTTTTCAGCTGCTTTAAAGTTTTTGGATGATTGTCATATTTAAAGTTCAGCAGAACATCTTAAATCTGCTGCACACTTGTAAATGATTTGTGGTGATTGTTTTTTATTGCTGTGTGTTGGTGCTTCTGGAGGTGACGCAGACCAGACTGCAGGACCACAGAGGAAGAGAAAACACCAGAGAGGGTCCTCAGCTGTCACTCACAACATGTTTACAGACTTTAATGATGCAGCAGGCCCACCCAACAGTTTAACACACACACGTAACAGTTTGGGAAAAGTTGAGTGTAAGTGTTTGAGTGTCCTTTAAACCTAATGTGCAAGAAAGTGAAAAACACTTTTTCTCCTAACGTGTTAAACAGTACCGTGCGTGATTAACTAAATCCCATTACAATCCCATGCATGTTATAAGATCAGGAAAATATGAAATACAACTTAGGGATGTGGTTCTTCCGACGTGAAGAGGTGAGCCACGTGACGAAGACTTTCACTTCCAAAGTGCAGAACAAAGAGCGTGAGGAAGCAGCCGTTATTGAGCGGAACAAGTCGTATCCAGCTTTTCTTCTTTGCTGCTTGGTGTGGGCGTTTGTAATTGTTTGGAGCTGTTGAGTGAAATAAGGAGAATTTTAGGACCTCCACAAACTAAAGTGTGTGATGATGCATCTTTAAATTTCTTAGCCTCCATTTAAACGTTGTGTAGAACTGTTTTAAAATCGGCAGCCATGACGGATTGAGTTCTCTTGAATTCAGCTGCAGAAAAAGAAAGACAGAAATAAACTTTAATTCCTCTTCAGGTTTTTCTTTGTTCAAACTCACTGCTGCCAGTGTGTGTGTGTGTGTGTGCGTGAGTGTGTGTGTGTGTGTGTGTGTGTGTGTGTGGCATGCTGTGCTGTGTCAGGTCAGATTTACAACTGGTTTGGCCTTGGGAGTATGTGTGTGTGTGACGGCTCAGAACAGGTGTGTGTGTGTGCGCGTGTGTGTGTGTGTGTGTGTGTGTGTTCTGTCACAGCCAGGTGAAGAGTTCAGAGTGCTCGTTGCCTCAGAAGGGAAAGTTAGCGTGCGACTCGTCACTCTGCTGTCCTCGGAGCAGAAAAAGCTCAAAGAGCCACGCTCACACTGAACGTGTGTTTGCATGACTCTTCTGACGTGATGATTTCATAACTCCTCTTTTAGATTTGACATTTTCTTCACGTTGCACTTTTATACTTTAATTGCAGCATGAAAGCAGCTCTCAGTCTGAACTCCAGATGCCCCGTGAGTTGATCTGCAAACTTATTTTATCTCTTAAATGAAATCCAGTATGCACATAGTTGGTTTTCAAATACGCTGAGTAGCAGAAAAATGAAGAAGCAACCATAGCAACCACTTTTGGGCCGAGTCCATCCTGCTAACTGTGGACGTTTATGTTATTTCTGAGACGCCAACAACGAACCTCTTCTTACGACCACATCTACCGAGCTGCTCAGAGGATGAAACGGGTTAGTGCTGCGCGGATACGATGGTTTACGAAGCGTCATGAGTCGTTTAGCCTTACGTCATGTAGCGGCCCACTTTCTTGTTTGAGCACGGTTGTGTTCACGTCTCCTGTGGACAGTACTCAAGTACACATGAATCTAGCTCGAGGCTACGTCTTCAAGTGGACTACGGCACGGTACCTGAGTACGGTACGTTTGTGTTCCCACTGATCAAATGAACCAGACTTTGGGGTCAAGCGTACTCGGATCCAGGCCAACAGATTTTCAGACTGCAAATCAGCAACAGCTCTGCAGCTCAGCTCTGCGGTAATATCATCTTTATACTTTATTACTGATTCCTGCAACAGCTTATTAGTAAGGGGTTGCAGAAACATGGCGTGCAAAAAAAACAGCCAGGGCTCCACACAAACACGCACTCTAAATTTGCTTGTGTAAGCCTGATCTCACAGAGCTGTATGACACAACATCTCAGTCCCGTATTTCATGGATTTGGAACGTTTAAAACAACATGACAACAAACCTAACCACGAAAACACTGCCTCAACAATGTGTTGGTTTATTTCTCTCAGGAGGAGTGATGTGCAGCTGAGAGGTCACCTCACTGTGGTCACAGCAGCAGGATCATCATCTGACCCATCACACATGGAGTCATATTTAACCTCCACACTATGAGGTCAAGTCTTATGTCTCATTTTTCCCACAGCATCGATTGATAACAAACTCGTCCGTGTTAAATAACAGCGGCCAGACGTGGCGTGTTGTTATTCTGGTCCTAAATCAGGAAGTTTTGCCACCTGACTGACCTGAGCGTGTGCAGCTTCATCAGCTTAATCACTGAGGTCATTCCTTGTGGTTAAAACCATGACAATAAGGTTCTCTGATAGAGGAACAGAGGCAGCTGTTTCCACCTGACGAACATTCAACATGAGGCTAAAGTTTTGGTTTTTAAAAAGTGTTATTGTTTAAAAAGATACCTTAATGGACAAAACGGTCAGAAAGTAGAAACCAACTCAATTTGTTAAACATTTCTGGGTTTTCTGTTGTTGTTCAGCAGGTTTAACAGCTCGGTGTGTGAGAGTGTGAGTGTGTGTGTGTGTGTGTGTGTGTGTGTGTGTGTGTGTGAGTGTGAGTGTGAGTGTGTGTGTGTGTGTGTGTGTGTGTGTGTGTGCGCGCGCGCGTGCGAGCGTGCGTGTACATTTTGAATAAGTTAAAGTTTATCAGCTTCAGCAGAAGTTAACACAAAGCAGTAAATAAAGTCGTCAGCATAGAAATGTAAAGCTGAATATCCTGTTGTGTTTTTTATGTAAATATTAAATAATAGTGGGCTAAGAACTGAACCTTGGGGGGACCCCTTTTTTGCTCTGAAGCCTTTTCCCTAAATGAAGTCCTACACATTTTAGGACAGACTGCCTTTAAAACCTTCCTCACACACGGAGACTTCTTCAAACTGGGCTGCGGGAGTCTGTACTTAATGTATTCACAGTTTAAATTAAAGTGGGAAAGAACATTAACTGTATGAATCAGCTTTGTTGCGTGCATGACAATCGCTCAGGTCACTCACTGGTCGCTTGATAAAGATGACACAGCCCCTGCCCGTCCGCTTGCAGCGTATTCTCCTGAATAGTTCCAGCTATGATCTCACATTGGATCAACCTGACTTTACTTAGTCTGTAGCAGGAAAAATTCTGGTTAAAGCCTGTGTGAAGAATTCGGCTGAGTAGCTCTCCAATACTTCATCGACAGACGCAAGGTGGCAGTCCGTGTTCCATGCTAGATATCACAAGTTTTTGGTTCAGCCATAATCCCTGCTTGTTTGTTTACCAAGTGAGTGAGTGGGTTTTTGTTCTGTTTTGCTTCAGAACGTCCCACACTTCATGAAGTCACACATTCACACTACTGACCTCCAAATATCCTGTCCTCCCAATATTCGTGACGGCCCTCGAGCCCGGCGTTGACAAATTCAAATCTGTAAAGATCACTTCATGCAAACATCGTCTCAGCTTTCAACATGAACTGCTCAGAGAATGGGTGATGTCAGGTTTGCAGAAAGTAGAGACTTGTTTCGGTCATCTCGTGTGCAGTTTGAGTTTTCAAGTCTTTTTGACATCCCTCTTCTTTTCTGCACCATCAACACGTTCTCAGTCTGAGGTCTTTGTTACCTCTTGTTTACGTGTTTCTCAAAACCTGCGTTGTTCAGGAGAAATGGAGCTGCATGTAAACAAGCGGACGGAGGCGCCCATGTCTCAGAGTTTCCACATCACATTCATCACATTCGTCACGTTACTGGTGGAATATTCTGCTGTTTGGAAAAACAAGTGAATGTGAGTGAGAGAGGAAGTGTGTGTGTGTGTGTGTGTGTGTGTGTGTGTGTGTGTGTGTGTGTGTGTGTGTTACCATCAGACACAAACCCTCCATTCAGGTCCACGGTTTACGACCTGCAAGCTCCTCCGTCTGTCTGCTCGGCGGGTGGAGCTCGGCACCGACACAACACGAGTAATGAGCTTAGAGTAATGTGATTACAAGTGGAATCTGTTAAATAGACTGAGGATGCAACGAGAGCTGTTTTCTGTCCTATTGTGTCGTCCTGCTGTGTGTGTTTGTTCACTGTGTGTACGCACACACTCTGACGTTAGAGGTGTAAATCCTCACGGTCATAGCGTTCCTGCAGATTGTTTAAAAACAACGAAAAACTTTTATTTTCAGTCATGTAAGTTAGAGCGAATAAAGAAATGATTTCTCTATTAGATCACAACAGCAGCTAATCTGTAATCTATAATAGATAACATCCACACCCTCCTCCTCCTCCTCTGGAGCCTGCAGTCTGACTCAGACGACGGCGTAAGTGCTCCACACAAAGCACCAACCTGCGCGCAGCCATAAATAAGGTCCCTCCACCCCTCGGTGTGACAGGACAGGTTTAGATGAAAGGTTCCGGTCTGCTCGCTTCCCCCGCAGCTTCTTATTAAAGAGCTTTTAACATGTAAACAGAGCAGAGACACACACTCATAAAACACACACACACACACACACACACACACACACACACACACACACACACACACACACAGAGGGAGAAGACACGGGGGAGAGTGTGTGTTTTTACCTGTGCTTCCTCTCAGATCAGATCTACATGAAGCTGTCTGGAAGTTTAAAAAACGTGTTCAGGGGGAAATCAGCTGTTTGCACGCTAGCATTGTTTTCATCTGCAGAAAATCATCTGACCAATAGAAACACTTCTCAGTAGTTAACTTTGCAGTCCATAAAACCGCTCTTGCACTAAAGAGCTGCAGGATATTTGACATAAAAGACCGTGTAACATGGAAACCCTGCTGTATTGATGCTGTATGTATGTAGTTGAATAGTTGTTACACTTTGAGTTTTCTTAAGATGCTTGCACACATGCACTCAGCTGCCCCTGAAATCATCCCGAGTTGCTTGTTCACACATGCACCTCACAGTGGGAGACTGTTCCTGTTGAAAAGGAAGGAAGGGGAATCTGAGGAGGCATGACGTGACGTAAAAAAACAACGCTGAAGCGGTGGAATAAGCATCAGAGTCGAGTCAACACTTCAGACTGTGTTCTCTCCCCCCCCCCCCCCCCCCCGTCTCGCCTCTTTAACTACCTCTGAAGAAGGTAAAGTCCCCCCATGACGCCTCCGCAACATTCAGATTGAAGGCAAACGTCACAGGGGCGTGAAACGGCAATCTGAAAAGGGCTAATGGTGACAATTATTTTGCCTTTATATAAATGCTATGTGTATTTTCAAAACAAAATGAAGCAGTCTCATTAAGTGCACAGAGATCACACAGGTCGGGTCGGGCTCATGTCTGTGGTCGTGCACCTGTCGCAGAATGACAGCATCCTCCCCTCCTACACACTCGTGGGGAATATTTCCTGCTGCGTTCTCACATCTGCTCACTCTGACTTCTCTCTGAGATTTACTAGAAGACAAACAGGAAATATTATGAGTCAAGTCGGAGTGAAAAATGTGTCTGTCTGTGTTCTCACATGCAGCTCACTACTAACTCTGGATGTTTTCAGGAGTTTTGTACAAATGTAAAAGCACTACAGCACTACAGTAAGATTGTACAAATATTTTCCATACATACAAGATGTATTTTTGGGCTTTCCAAGCCTCCATTGGAGAGACAGGACAGCGGACGGAGTCAGGCATCAGAGAGAGAGAGAGAGAGAGAGAGAGAGAGAGAGAGAGAGAGAGAGAGAGAGAGAGAGAGAGAGAGAGAGGGGAATGACATGCAGAAAAGGAGCAACAGTTGGATTCTAACCTGGGCGGCCCACTTCGAGGACTACCGCCTCTGTACATGGGGCGCACAAACTAACCACCCTGCCACCTGCGCCCCCGTCTGCTTCTTCTTGATGTGTCTCGTTTTGCAATGATGCTTTCACTCGTGCAAAGACGATCCTGAAAACTTGCATGTGTGAACGAGAACACCCGAATTTGTCTCTCCCACTTTCCTGTGAATTTTGTCCTGCCAAGCCCCTTAGTAAGATTTCTACATGAAGGAATATTCACCAGGGGAAAGTAGGACGAGGTTATGTCGTTTATACCCCGAAACCGGCGCACGACTAAAGACTGTATGTGACGGGTGCATGCGATGAAACTGCTTCACCTCCTTATGCAAAGCTGCAGGTACAATTTTCCTGCCAATTTATTTTTACAAATATCTACATTTCTCTTTTCTCTATCTTTAATTTGACTGTTTCTACATCTCTAGATTTTTGACCTTTTTGTTACTCTTTGTCTCATTTTTCATTTTAAATATTTCTCTATTCCCTTCGTTTCTGTACTTTACTTTTAACTTCAGATCAGTTATTATCAGTCCTGAATGTAACTGCTATCTTTCTTATTTAGGACTGTAGATTGCTCCGCATGCAGGAGGAACAACAGCACCTGAGGTTACAGAATGATCTCCTTTTGAAACAGGACGACAGAAATGATACGATAATATGTAAGCTACCAAAAATATATATATTAAACTCTAAGTGTAACATTATTGTAAGAGTATCATGCAGCTCAAATACTGCATCACTTAAGTCAAAATCCATCATCTGAACACACACAGACGAATAAGATGGACACACACTGTGACCAAAGCAACAGCTTCTTCTCACCTGAGGAGAACAGCAAGGTAGCAGACACACACACACACACACACACGCACACACGCACACACACACACACACACACACACACACACACACACACACACAGACTGTCACTCAGTCACTCATGCTGGGTGGTGTAGACACAACCCCACTGAGCGGGTCGGCTCCTACAATGGACCATCAGCAGGGAGCACACAGCAGTAATCCATGTTAACATAAGAATGGAGGAGCGGCACACCTCAGCCCTCTGAGTACACACACACACGCACTTGCACACACATACACACATGCACACACGCACATGCACACACGCACATGCACACACGCACACACACAGACACACACAGTAGCAGTGTTCTGATCAGGTGTCAGCTAGTCTCACTCTGCAGTCTAAACTAAATCAGAGGTTCTCAACCTGTGGGTTTGGACCCTAAAAAGGGTTGCAGAGCCGTTTTCAGAGGGTCATGAATGTGTGAGGAAAATGTTGCAGAAAGTTTGTGATGTGCATTTTAAACACGTTTGTTTGGTTTCATCTCTTTGTTGTGTCACTTTTGGTTTTCGTCAAACTGCATCATTTTCAATTAAATAAATCTGACAGGTCGCAAGTTTTCAGAATAAGGGACACGATATCTCATCAACGAGGAGGGGGATGGTCACACACAAACACACACACAAACACACACACGCGCACACACACACACACACACACACACACACACATACACACACACACACACACACACACCACTCAACTTCAGCACATTAACACCTTCCTCTCTTCATTCACTGTCTTGTTTAGACAACGTGTGTGTGTGTGTGTGTGTGTGTGTGTGTGTGTGTGTGTGTGTGTGTGTGTGTGTGGTTCAGCGTGTGTGTGGACTTCCGAGGAGGTGATTCATAATCACAGGGGGCTGATGGGTAGAATGGATCCATTTAGGATGGACAGGTGTGACCTTTCACGCCCCCATTTCAGCTTAAATGGCGTCTTCCTGGAGGTTCATTCTTCACTTCATCACATCAGACAGAAGTTTGGCTAAATCAAGGGAGGTTACGGATACATGCAAGAATTGATCTTAATGGTTAAACTGTCATGATCGGCTGATACAGAGAGGTTTAGACAAGATGTTTGGTCCATGTTGAAACCAGATTTTAAGGAATCACGTTATGCTTGCCACGAGAAACAGAATGCACAGAGTGCAGTGCACCTGTGAACAACTAGAATCCATGGCCCTGTGCCGTCACTACCACGAAACCAAACTTCCAACTATTAAGGTAACTGCAAATAAAAGTCAGGTTCAGTATTATCAGGACACGAAGAGGCAAACACTCAGACAGCTGTTTCATGTCGATACCAAATTTCAAATGCGAGGATAATGCAGGAGAGATTGATCCGTAGCCCCTTTCACACATGCACTGCACTCTGCAGGGTGGACTGCATGTGTGAATGAATGCCAATGTGTGTTCACCCTTACTTTATCTTGACTTCATCCTGACAGCCCCCTAGACGAAGTCAGGGTGAGCCGATGTGAATGCAGCAGGTGCATGTGTAAAAAGACACGAGCGTTTAAGGGAAGTTAACTTGGACGCCCTTTCACAACAATCTGTAGAAAATGTCAGGAAAGCCTGCAACTGACTTCAGGAGTTCCCCTTTCACACACGTCCCTCACAAGCTGTTTTCACACATGCACTTTCAGGCAGACTGTCCCTGATATCTGCCTGAGTTGTTTGTTGACACATGCATCTCACAGAGGAAAACCATCCCTGTCAGACAGGAGGAGGAGGGGGTGGCGGGGTCTCAGGAGGCAAGACATGACGTAACAAGAACGATGGGAAGTGGCGGACAAAGCAACGATGAGAATATCTGTCTTTCTATCAATGCTACGTGTAGTTGAACAGAATCACAATCTGAACTAAAGAGTGGAGAAGAACATACTGGAGAACAGGAAACAGAATGCAGCAGGTTCATTAGAGCACGGAGATCGTAGAGGTGGCGTGCAGACAGTCTATGGTCGTGCAGCGATCACAGGGAATAAACGTCACCACCCCCCCTCCCACTCGCTCCAGGTGAATTCTCACATCAGCTCACTCTGACTTCATGGAAGTTTTACTCGGGGGCTGGTTTGTAGGCCCCTTCCGAGCGTCTTGTTTGCATTGGTCGACATAATGAACATCATCCTTCATGACATCCTCTTGGCAGAGTCCGGATGTTTGAATGGAGAGTTAGTGATGATGTCGTCTCAGTGAGGAGGGAACATCTGACACGTAAACAAAGATTTTAAATGTGTATGCATTAGAGTGGACACACACACACACACACACACACACACACACACACATACGCACACACACACACACACACACACACACACACACACACACCTTTTAGCTGGTTTGACAAAGGCTGAGATAAGATCTTTGAAGCTGCCAGAGCTGTTACCTCCACTCCACACACACACACACACACACACACACACACACACACACACACACACACACACACACACACACACACTAAGCTCACTAAGAGGTCTATGCATTGATGAGATAGATTCATTAAGAGGGGACAATGGTGGACCAACACCTGAGGCAAAATGTGAAATCATTGGTGACTCACACATCATGTGAATTCTGATGTTTTCAAACCTGGGGCCCATTTTTTAGATATCTCGGGGTCTCAATGACACTTTGAATTTGCTTCATAGGTTGCGTACCTGCAAAAAAAACAAGCTGTTACTGCGAGTGGAGAGAAAGCGTGTGGGCCTCCACTAACTTCTTTCCCCCTGAAAGGCTCAGATTGTATTTTAAAGTAATATGTTAATATGTTTACAGCTCAATCAGACCCAAACTGGCTGAGGCGTTCTGAGCATGCTCCACAGTTCCCACACCGGAGGTCATACTGCTTAAGTGTGTAACATAGCAGAAGTCGTGTTGTCATTTTCCTACAAACATCACCAGAAGCTAGAGGGATAGCGTGCAGCGCATTTGTACTAAGGTAAAGCATAGAGTACAGAGCTGTGCCTGCTCTATGTTTTTTTTGCTGGATAACTTGTTCACAAAGTCAACCTGAAGAAGATCCACTGTAGGCTAACTGAAAGAGGGCATATCACCAGCTAGAGCTGCGGAGTCAGACATACTTCTGTCAATAAATCCATTCTCAATCGTTGCTTTTACAATGGGACTTTACTCTAAATGAGCTGATCAAGCTGTAACTGTAGCTTTAACCTGTGCATGTTAACAAACTGATGGAGCTCTGAGCTCTGCCTCACTCTGAACAGTGAGAATAAACTATTACCATCAAACCTGAGACACATGGTTCCACCTTTTAACAAGATCAGTCCGAAAAACTCATTTTTAAAATGTCAATCTTAGATGTAAATATCGAGATTAATCCCAGATCCCTCCTGTCTTTATGTTGTAAATGAAGCTGCTGTGATGCATCGTCTCTCTCTACCTTCATCCTCCTCTGCTCGTCAGTGTCTCTCTCTCTTACTTTTTGTCCTTTCACACACTCTCTCTCTCTCTCACTCACACACACACACACACACACACACACACACACACACACACACACACACACACACACACACACACACACACAGAGGTGCAGTTGTGAGTTCAAAGCGCTGCCCCCGGGACGCTGATGGAGGGAGGAGGGGAGCAGCCAGTGAATGAAAGAGTGAATGAATGAAAGGAAGGTAACATACCTGCAGGGGTCAGAACAGGTGAGCTTTAATGGAGCCTTTCCCTTTCAGAGCTAACACACACACACACACACACACACACCTGCACACTGTCCCTCCTCTCTCTGACCTTTGCTGCAGGATACTTGTCTGATTTCCTTGTTTATTGTGCCACATTATAAAATGTAATAATACCCTCTTTAATGAAGTCTCAAACGGCTTCATATCTGTTTTGAAGTGATTCACTGATGTTGTTTCTCAGGGTTTAAAGAGAACCTCCGGGGACTTTGTGCTTGAGTGGTTGTTTTCGTGGCCGTTGACCTCGTCTCCTGTTTGTTTCTTGTGATGTCAGAGGACGAGAAGCTTCCTCTCACTGTTGCATGTGAGTCTCAGCGGATCAAGCTTGTGGTAAACATGTGGATTACATTCAAACTTTAGCGCAGAGTTTATGTTTTTTTTTTTGGGGGGGGGGGGGTGTTTTGGGGTCAGCGTGTAGTGTGGGAGAAAAGCAGCGCTCTGTCCTCACCTTCTACTCTGGACTCTCTGATCTCCTCAGAGGGGGAGGGGGAGGAGGAGATGCAGGTGACTCTCTCCCCCATGCAGCAGTTAGAGCTCTTCCCTCGGGCGCTGACAGCTCCGAGCCTCCCCGGGTCATCGAAAAGCTAACCTCAGGCTGGACCTCAGGGTGTGTGTGTGTGTGTGTGTGTGTGTACGAGCCGATGCTGCATGTTGAAATATATATATATATATATTTTCTTAATAGTGACTCCTGCCTCACAGTGTTAAGCTTTAATCCAACTTTTAAATGATTATATTCATGCAGGAAAGTTCTGCATTAACACATCAGATAGAAAGATAGACGTTTTATCCCATCGTTCAAACATTGAACAAACAGTTAAAAAGACTTTGCTAATTTTAAAAACAGAACTACAAACACGAATGAGTCACGAATAATTAAAAGCTGCAATGAACAAATAATATAAATCCTGAACATCTCAGCAGTCCTCAATAGTTCGTATTACTGCGCTCATTGATGAGGGAGTGTTAAGAAAAGGAGGAAAAGGTAGTCGCCCTTTTCAGACAGATGTTTTCGCAAAAGTGCCGTAGCTAAGCTCCGCCGTCATCACGTGGTTGGACTAGAGTCCGACCGATTGAACGATTATATCGGCAGATATTTGCATATCCAGTGACTATCGGCTAATGTTATCTCCAATATGCATCGATATTACGAGATTTATTCACCAGTTTAAATATCATTTCATTTGAGTTTCATTGTCCTACACTAGCAGTCCTCTGTCACCAGCAGAGGGCGCTATATGGATTACAACAAGCATCATCACTCTGCAGAGTGTCGAGCGGTGATGCACGTACATGCTCAGTTACTTTCAGCTGAGTGACCATCTTGTCTTCTTTTTATATCTTTTACACGAGTGTTCGATAACTTTGGGATCAACACAATGAATGTGTGTATCTATCTTTTTGGGTATCAGTATCGGCCCCAAATTCTGTGTCGGCCGGGCCCTACATTCATAGCAGGTGTTGGGAAATGTGCAAGTGTTGTGCATGTGGGACTAAAGTAAATGTTTGTTGTTTTTCACTGATGAGAGTTCTTAAATGAAATAAAACAGAAAATGCAAATTAGCACTGAGCAATCCAACACAATGCAAAGACTGTGAGGCAGGTGAGAAGAGGGAAAAGTTTCGCATAACAAATTACCTTTATGACCTGAAGGGGTGGGATGCATGGGGGCTGAGCTCAGGGTCTCACACACACACACACACACACACACACACACACACACACACACACACACACACACACAAACCCCCTCATTGTGCTTCAGAAGCTGCAACAAAGCCAAGCGGAGAAAAAGGCCCCTATTTACCTGAACCACCTCTCCGTAAAGAACGAGGGATCAACACCACCTTTCTTTTTTTTTCCTTTTACTGCCCCTTCACCGCTTTATACCCCCCCTCACCCCTGATCGCCCCATTGTCAGGAAGGACAAAGGCCAGGAGAGAGAGGGAGAGGTGGAGGGGGCGGAGGGGTAAGACTCACCTGATAAGAGGATGAATGATCTCGTTCACTGCAGCAAGAAGACGAGAAAAGAAGAGGGATGAAGAGCTTCTCTCTTTTTATCGTCATTTATTAAGTCTTCATGCTGTAATCAAATAACACTTTTCTTCTGTTTTAAAAAATACCAAACACATAAAAAGAAAAAGGAATGGTTCCTCTTGTGACCTGGTCAGGATTGGACCAAGTACATGCAGCGTTGATATAAAAACAGAACCTGTCAACACAACGTCAGACTCTGTTGCTCATCCATAATCTTTGCGCACCCATGCAGTCAGAAGTCATACGCAGGTTGCAGGATATAAACTTCACTAACCCGTGCTGAATTTTCCCGAATCTTTCCCGCTGCGTCCTCACCCCGACTTCATGCTGAAAATGAACCAGGCAGGAAACATTTTGGATAAGTCAAAGTGAAAATTGGGCTTGACTCAGGAAGATTTCAGGGGCAGTCTGTCCTGAAATTCTCCAGAACTTTAGGAGTGCACGTGTAAAAAGAGCCCAAATTGACCTTTGACCTCCTCCTATTTGTTTCTGAAATCTTAAATATGGAATCAAAGCTTTTTCCTGTTGTTACTTTTTGATATTGTTCCTCTCATCCATCCACCCGCCTTCCTCAACCCTTCATCTTGTTCGTCTAAGTCTCATCACAGTCTGGGCCCAGATCAGCTCGGGCAGAATCACGCCTGAGACAGAACCCCCATCCAGAGTCTCCTTCTGCCCGGCCTTCAGTCCATCCTCCCAGACCAGCTTAACAAACAACGTCCTCTTCCATCATAATCTCAATATACATTCATCCCTCTCATCATGCATATGATCATATCTCAAACGCACGCACATACGATAAAAGGAGGGCCAAAGTCGACTGCCTGCCACCGACAGCCTGAGGTTCTTTGGAGCGTGCACAACTCTGTTACGGAGACTTCATGACACTGTGGTGTTTCTGAGCTGTTGTAACATGTTAATGTCCCTCAATGAGCCGGTTCAATAAAGATGATCTTATATTGTTGTGGCGTGGTCATCGCTAGTGAAAGGTCCTTTAACAGTTCTGGCTCATGTTTTAAACTTCTGACAGAGCTGTAAAAAAAAAAAGGGACAACATCATTTTTAATCGATCTTGAAACGACAACATCTTTGCTAAAGTGTAACGATTCCTTTTTTACCGCAACAGAAAGCGTCGTGTGTCGTACCAGCGCAAACACAGGATTCAAATAATGATTCAAATGTTGGAGATCAATTTATTGTGTTCTTCTTACCAGTAAGCTCAAGGCGAGCTGCTCATAACTAACAGGGCTGAAGTTTACCATCTTTATCAGCTTAGTTAGCACGTTAGCATGTTAGCAGCTGAGGCTGCTGCTACTCGAAACGTCATCTCCTCTCAGAACTTACAGGATCATTAAAGTGATCAAATTCAACATGTGAGTCATTTGAATGTTTATCCTCAGTTACACAGCAGCCGAACCAAAAGCTATGGTTACCGTTAACCTCAGGATAACCCCAAACAACGTGCAGGATACTTTAAAGTTGAACAGTCAGTGTTGAGTTCATTAGGGAGAGAAGGGAGAAAGGACATTAAGGGGAGAAGGATAGCGAGGGGGAGGGAGGGCCAGAGGAATTTATACGGCCGGGGCTATAGGTTATGGTGAATTATCCTGAATTAACAGTTTGTTTACTTTAGCTCCGAGGCTGCTGAGTGAAGCGGGTGAAGTCGGGGCTCCAGGTGACCCGGCTCTTTGTCATGGAGAGAGGAGGGCTGGCAAACGCAGCCCCAAATGACTGGCAGGAATGTCACCTGGAACAATGGCGTGATTCTCCACAACAGCAGCGTCCATCATCATTAGAGGTTGCCCGTCGTCGTGAAAAACCTGCCGAGGATGCTTTTGTTAGGATGTACTGTCACAGCACTGCGTCATGTCCTAACTGTCTGCAGCTGACTGATCCATGAAGTGAAGACTCTTCTCATGCACCCGTCGCTTTAAGTCTCACTACACGACGTAAACATCCGAGTGATGTGAAGGATGATACTCTGGGCGGTCAGTGCGTCTCAGTATTTAAACTCGGAGGCCCGTCTTTAATTATTAATCTAATGCTAAAGTTCTCAAATCATTGATAGAAAACAATCTCCCGTCTCCCAATCCTCCCGCTCCTTTGCAGACGTGCACATTGACGTTACAAGTTATTTTATTTCTTGTCTTTGCAATAAAAAAACGTACATTTCAAACAATCCAATCTCGTCTTTTCTGCCAATTCTGAATAAAAACAAACAAACCTTACAATTCCAGTTTCATTACAGGCACAGAGATCACACCTGTCGTACTCGTCTCACTCCTAATTTCACCAATAGTCCGTGCACATCGTGCTCAATAAGTGCCGCTCGCTGCCCCTCTATTGCTCCTGCTTCCACAGCACACGCAGCGCCCGTCTCTGGAGCAGGCCAGCAGCGCCACTCCACTCTACTCCATTTCAAAAACAGATCTTGCTGTGCTCTCACATCAGCTCGTCCTGACTTCACTCGCATCATTTACAATGTGCTTCCAGGAAAATAAAAACACATCTGTGAAAAGTCAGACAGAAACAGTCGCTCGTTTTCAGGATTTCTGGAAGTTTTAGAAGCTTAGTGAGTGAAAGCATCATCAAAGTGCTTCCTCTGCACGAGAGAGGAAAATAAAAACCAACGTTTTAAATATATTAATGAACGATGAACTGTCCTGTTGGTGATGAAGCCACTCTTCTTCAAAAACATCCAGGTTATCAGGATGTTTAGAGAAGAATCTAAAGAGACCACATCATAGACTGGAAACAGAGTGTGAGTATTTATTTACACACACACACACACACACACACACACACACACACACACACACACACACACACACACAAAGGCAAATGCAATCCGCTCCCTTCATGGTTTGTTTATGTAGCCCCTGTCTCCAAACAGATAGCATTAGCATTAATGAGCTAAAGAACAAAAGCAGTTACTGGCCCGTGTTAGCATTCCCCCTGAAAGGAACCTTTCATTGATCGGAGCTCAAAGTCGGCGGAGGTGGCGTCATTAGCACTTCATTACTTCACTAACAACTCCTTAACACGACGACCAGCCTGCTGTCTGAAGTCTGAAGAGGATCACTTCATCCTTCTCTTTCATAAAAGCTGGTGACTTTACATTCTGCACAGCAGCTGACGCACTCTACCAGACAAGGAACAACAAGCTTTTTAAAAACTGTATTTAAGACTCTGTGCTCAAATATTCATAATGAGGCGAGAAGATGAAAACAGAACCATGAGAGTGTGAGATGATAATTGATCCAACATTAGTCACAATCTGCATTTTCACAGCCCGTTAAATCTCATTAAACACTTCATTAACTGTCTGAATACTAATTAAGAGAATGAGTCTAAAAGTGACAGTGAGCTAACGTTTGTGGAGTCAATTAGCACATGCTAATAGAAGCAGCTGGGTTTGTAGGGGCACTGTAGGACACTGACACAAGACCTGTTCAGACTGCCGTTTCAAGCCGCGATATTTACACCCCCTGTGACGTCTCGCCTTCAATCTGAATGTTGGGGAGACGTAGTGGGGGGACGAAGTGATCCCCCTCTGTACCGTCTTCAGAGGTAGTAACCCCGCGGTTACTACCTCTGAAGACGGCGTTACAGAGGAGAGACGGGATCAGCAGAGCCAGCGGGGGAGCGCAGCGCTGTGTGTGTGCCTGTCTGTTTGTGTATGTGGAGCTGCCTCTGTGCCGTTCTTCTGCGACGCCAAAACGCAATGTCAATTCACAAACTGGGACACCGATACTACGCTGTCGCAGACTGCCTAAATTGCAAACACATTTATTGGCAACGTTACCGTACTACTGTAGACCTCCATCATGAAAACGGGCAGGACATCTGAAATTGGAAGTGGTAGCAGCCTTGATGCAGATATGTCTGCAAGTTAGACAGAGTGCAGGAGTTTACCTGGAAGGTGAAGAACCTGAATGTCCTGAAATTTACCAGTAAATGTTTGGAGTTCGTTTGTGAAAGGGGATTCAGATTGCATCTTTGAATATGCGTCTATGCGGTCGTAGACACACGGTCATGAACTGGAAGACGGCTCGTTTTGTCACTACTGCAAAAAGTAGCTCAGTAATACGAGATCCAGCCTCAGCGTTCATCCACCGACCCGTCCATCCCCATAAGGTTCTCTGTTTGATGTCTTTCTATGTTTTGGCATGACCCGATGGACCTGAACACGTTGCAGAAAGGTCAGAGGTTAGATATCCTGATGAGGCCCTTCTGTGACGCTGTCTGGATATTGAGTGGGATTTACACTATATTGCCAAAAGTATTCACTCACACATCCAAATAATTGAAATCAGTTGTTCCAATCACTTCCATTGCCACAGGTGTATAAAATCAAGCACCAAGGCATGCAGTCTGTTTCTACAAACATTTGTGAAAGACAGGGTCGCTCTCAGGAGCTCAGTGAATTCCAGCGTGGTACTGTGATAGGATGCCACCTGTGCAACAAGTCCAGTCGTGAAATTTCCTCGCTCCTAAATATTCCACAGTCAACTGTCAGTGGTATTATAACAAAGTGGAAGCGATTGGGAACGACAGCAACTCAGCCACGAAGTGGTAAGCCACGTAAAAAGACGGCGCGGGGTCAGCGGATGCTGAGGCGCATAGTGAGCAGAGGTCGCCAACTTTCTGCAGAGTCAATCGCTACAGACCTCCAAACTTCATGTTGCCTTCAGATTAGCTCAAGAACAGTGCATAGAGAGCTTAATGGAATGGGTTTCCATGGCTGAGCAGCTGCATCCAAGCCATACATCACCAATTACAAGGCAAAGCGTCAGATGCAGTGGTCTAAAGCACGCCCCCACTGGACTCTAGAGCAGTGGAGATGCGTTCTCTGGAGCGACGAATCACGCTTCACCATCTGGCGATCTGATGGACGAGTCTGGGTTTGGCAGTTGCCAGGAGAACGGTACTTGCCTGACTGCATTGTGCCAAGTGTAAAGGTTGGTGGAAGGGGGATTATGGTGTGGGGTTGTTTTTCAGGAGCTGGGCTTGGCCCCTTAGTTCCAGTGAAAGGAACTCTGAATGCTTCAGGATACCAAGAGATTTTGGACAATTCCATGCCCCCAACTTTGTGGGAACAGTTTGGGGATGGCCCCTTCCTGTTCCAACATGACTGTGCACCAGTGCACAATGCAAGGTCCATAAAGACATGGATGAGAGAGTTTTGTGTGGATGGACTTGACTGGCCTGCACAGAGTCCTGACCTCAACCCGATAGAACACCTTTGGGATGAATTAGAGCGGAGACTGAGAGCCAGGCCTTTTCGTCCAACATCAGTGTGTGACCTCACAAATGCGCTTCTGGAAGAATGGTCAAAAATTCCCATAAACACACTCCTAAACCTTGTGGACAGCCTTCCCAGAAAAGTTGAAGCTGTTATAGCTGCAAAGGGGTGACCAATGTCATATTAAACCCTATAGATTAAGAATGGGATGTCACCTAAGTTGATATGCGAGTCAAGGCAGGTGAGCGAATACTTTTGGCAATATAGTGTATTTAATATGCATCGTGAAATAAAATGTACAAGCCCTGGTTTGTATCGTGCTGAAAGAAAAAAAAACAACACAAAAATGGCGTGATACATTATGAGAAAGATAAAGTCCAGAAAAATGGCGGGGTATTAGATAATTGCTTCAAAAAATAGTCTATTTCTGTTGGTCTTAATGTCTATCTGCATTGTGTGTGCGAGTGTGTGTGTGTGTGTGTGTGTGTGTGTGTGTGTGTGTGTGTGTGTGTGTGTGTGTGTGTGTGTGCGTGTGCGCGTGTGCGTGTGTTTGTGTGTGTGTGTGTGTGTGTGTCCCAGACAGCGAGAGCCCGTCCTCAGACTGTGATCAGCTTACAGGTTGGGGGAGTTTTGTGGGGCAGTTTGGTGCACTGAGAAAACTCATCAGGCTAATTCTCTCCACCAGTTTAATCCACTGGTTTTAATTCCTCCAGTCTGGGACGGTGAACTGGCCTCAGCAGATTACAAATGAGGAGAGACAGACTCGCCAAAACAAAGACGACTCTCTCTCTGTCACTGTTAAAGAGGAGGAGGACACATAGAGCCGGGACAGATAGATGAGACAGTCCCAGATTAAGACCCCCATAGAGGCTTCGAGAGGACAAAAACGGACATTCTCCTTCCTGCCTCGTCGCTCTGCCTTTCGACATCTTTGCTTTAATCTTGGTAAATCTCTTTGTGTTAAAGTTTTGATAGGGAACTCGCAGAAAAATCAGGCCGCAGCCCAAAATCCTCCACCCAGAACAAACCCCCCCTCCTCTGTGCTGCCCAGCTCAGTCGATTCAGTCGCTCAGCTGAACGTACAGAAGCAGCGAGCTCCACCCAAAATCCTCCTCAGCGATGACGGAAACCTGGACGGGAGTTTCCCCGTTTGATTTAGTCTGTGAACACAGTTTATCTGACTCTAATCCACTCAGGTCTGAGCTCGGGTCTCATTGTTCTCTGGATCTGTCTGAGTTTACCCTGAACCTTAACAGCTCATAAAGCGCACTGTCGTTTGTGTTTCCATGTACAAACAGCTCCAAAGTCAACATCGCTGTTTTCACATCTGCACAAATTCAGGAGGACTACTGCTGAAATCCTCCTGATCTGGGTGTCCACACATGCACCTCACAGCGGGAAACTATCCCTGTCAGACAGGGGGGGGGTTCTCCTGAGGTTAGATGTGATATAGAAAGAATGATGCAGAACTGGTGTGTGTGTGTGTGTGTGTGTGTGTGTGTGTGTGTGTGTGTGTGTGAGTGTGTGAGCATGCCACACAACCCAAGGAGAGAAAGATTATTACGTCTGTTTCGGTTGCCGAAGCATGTGGGACACGTCACCGTGCTCGGCAGGTTGTCCCCCTCTTCCCTGCTGATGATTAACTCAGTTTAGCTAATTAACACACACACACACACACACACACACACACACACACACACACACACACACACACACACACACAGTGGTTAAATGACACACTTCCTTCTGAACATCCTGAGTTTTCCTTTCAGTTGAGTGAAACTTGAAAAGACTTGATTGTCTTTATCTTGTTTTTGTTTTTCTCATGAGAACAGAGGACGCGTCACAATGTCTTTAAGGAGCTTTGTTTTTCACGAAATTCTAACTTATTTGTAAAGGAAGTTCTGTTTTTGTCTCCACACGTACAAACAAACCGTCATCCTTCATTTCTATCTCTTATTATATTTGATTTATTAAAGGTAACATCTGTGTGCAGTGACGTTATGGCTGCTTTATGCACTTAACAACACTGTTGAGTAAAATGATCAGTGACTGGGGTGCCGGAGAGCCTAGCGGTTGTGTCGTGTGCCCCATGTACAGAGGCTGTAGTCCTCATCACAGTGGCTGTTGGTTTGAACCCGACCTTGGCCCTCTGCTGCATGTCATCTCCCTACTTTCTCTCCTCCAAACACTTCCTGTCTGTCTTCAGCTGTCCTTTCTAATGAAGGCGAAAATGGCCCAAAAACGTCTTTATAAAAACAGATCAGTGACAGAGGTGGTGTCTCTGCTCTGAGTGTGTGTGTGCGTGTGTGCGTGTGTGTGTGTGTGAGTGCGTGCGTCTGAGTTTGTTTGTGTACTGATGCCTTCACAAATCTCCTGGAAACGTCCAGAAGGTTTTCATGATGAGTTGCACGTATTAACCATGATGTCGATGTGAGAACGCAACGAGAAATATTCATGTAAATGAGCCAGAGGTGATGGTGACGTTAATATCCGGTGTATGGCGCGTGAATCTAGATGCATTTGACCGATACGATCTCTGTGCACGATATGAAACTGCTCATGATGTTTTCTGTTCTCCTCTATGTTCGTCTCCGCTCTCTAGTTGACATTATGCATGTGTCCAATGACTTACAGAATAAAAGCAAACGTTCTTATTATAGCGCTGAACTCTCATCTGCTCCTTCCATGTCCTTCTTGTTACGTCATGTCCCGTCTGACAAGGCCAGCCTCACGCTGTGAGGTGCACGTGTGAACGAGCAAGTCGGCAAGATTTTAGAGGCAGCTCGCCTGAAATGTTCCAGAAATTTTACGAGGCGCAAATGTGACTTATGTGGAGCTCCTGTTGTTTCTTTACACGTCGTGTTTGTGCAATGTGATGCAACGTCACAGACTGTGACAACAATATTATAAACCTGCAGAATCAATGTGAAAGTATTCAGATGTGATGCAGTTGGAGCTTCTTTAGGAGACGGATGCAGAATGGCAATTTGTGATTAGCATTTCTTCAAAGTTGTTGTCGAACTTTTTATGTAATTTAAACAGTAAATGTTTTCAGTTATTTAAAAAGGCACTCTGTGTGTGTGTGTGTGTGTGTGTGTGTGTGTGTGTGTGTGTGTGTGTGTGTGTGTGTGTGAATTCCAACATGTTCAGTTAAACCCTAAAAACCCTAAAGCTCACACACACACACACACACACACACACACGCACACACACACACACACTCACACCGTCACCCCGCCTTACCCCCTGTGTGGCGGCTGCAGGCCCAGATTTGAAAGGGATTTGTTTGACCTGAGGAGGTGTTGGCAGGGGGGTCAGTGTGTGTGTGTGTGTGTGTGTGTGTGTGTGTGTGTGTTTGTGTGTGTGTGTTGGGGGGGGCAGAGGACTCAGACAGACAGTAAAACATATGTCGCTCTCTGGGAGGGGCCATCTTGCTAATTTAGCCGTGGCGCTGCTGCGCTGCGTCGGTCAATAGTTTGTATCGTCCACACCCTGAAAACTCACAGACCTGCTGCTTTACAGCTCGCCAGAGGCACGGCCGCAATATGGAGGGGAGGAGGACCCCCGAGAGTGTGTGTAAGAGTGTGTGTGTAAATTCTCCCTCCAAGGCAGAGAGGACTGTAGGAGGAGGTGTCGCCCTTCTGCCTGCATGTCTCACATTCCTGCTCCTGTTGAAGTTTCTCCTTTTTGATATTTCATAATGGAGAGCGTCAGGACGGACTAAATCATACCTCATCATGCATCCTCCTCACATTTATTTCCGTCTGTGCTTTCCTTCACACTGAGGAAATACTCTGCATGCTGTATGAGATTTTAAAGCGGCATTCACACCTGCAGAAAACGTCCTCAGGATGAGCTTCATGTGTGAAAGCAAACAGACACGTTTTTAACTCTGACTTCACCTGGAATCGTCCCTGACAGACGCTTAGCACATTTTCTGTGTGAAGTCGAGATGAGCTGATGTGAGAACGCAGCAGGAAATATTATTATGACATTTATATCCTGTGACCGGTGCACGCAACACGACCGATCTCCAGCGTGCACGTAATGAAACTGCTTCTTTCTGTTTTTCTGCGCTCTGTTGTTGATATGATGAACGAGTGGACACATAGCATTGATTGATATAAACGGGGAAACTTCTCATGATAGCGTCGGACTCATTCTTTCTACGTCATGTCTTACCTCCTTCCTCCTCGCCTCTTCCCCCCCTCTTCTGTTAATCAGCTGTCCTCCCCCTCCTCCTCCTCTCTCCCCTGACCTCCTCACCCTGCAGCCTTGGCCTCCACCCTCCTCTCCATCCTTCTATCATTTTATGTCTCCTCCTGTCATCATGTGCAGCTCTCTCCTCTCTGCTTTCAGTCCTCTAACCTTTCACCCCCCCTCTCCCCCCTCCTCAGGGATGGAAAGAGAACAAGTTTATGTTACTCACATAAAAGTCCTGTAGCTCGTGGCTCTGCTCTCAGTGTGCGAGTCTGAGCAGTAATACGACCAAACTTTCAAATGTGACAGAAGTTCATCCGGCCGTTGGGAGCAACTGATTGGCCCGTGATCAGCCAACACCGTACAATGCACGGCAACGAGTGATTGATTTTAAGGTCGAGCCGAATTTCAGCCAAATCGTGCAACTCAAAATTAGATCAGAATCATCAACATTAGCTGGGCTTCCAGGTGGGTCCACATTTTGGTCTGACTTCTCCATCTTTGCATTCGTGCTCCTGACCGTTGTGTGGTATAAGTACGATAATCATCTGGCCTTTTTCACGTCATTTACAGAAAGCATGGATCTCATTGTTGCTGCCCCTCGTTCTCTTCTCATCGGAGACTGAATGATGTCAGACGTTTATAAAACAGATGCGTTACCTGACGGTTATTTCTACTCTTCTTTGTGACTCCGAGAAGACTTCTGAACTTTATTACTGAGTGTTGCTTATAACTTTCTTTTGTCTCTCAATTGTCACTGATGGATGGACGAGGCAACAGATTGGTCTTGGCCCCTCGAGGGGGAAAGGGGGAAGTCTGCCCTCTCACACACACACACGCACACACACACACACACACACACAGTCTCTAAATACCTGACCTGAATTGTTAGCAGGTTAAACTGAGTTGAAGGGGAAACTGCTGCTGCTGCTGTGAGGAGAGAGAACATATTTCTGTATAAAGTGAAGTTCATGCTGACGTCATCCTCCTCTTCGTCTGTCAGTTCTCTGTGTTTATGTTGATCCTGCTGTCAATCAAACTAAGTCCTCGACCTCTCGACCTTTTTTCTGTTAGCCTAGCAGATGTAGGCTCATATGCTAACTACCACGTTCAGTTTCTATCCAGCAGACATGAATGACACTTCTAACAGGGAGCTGGCATCGTCAAAAACATTCGATGTTTAACTCAAGCTGGCTGCACACGAGACAATTTTCAAATCTTAACCGATGTTAAAAACACGTGAGACCACAGACACGAGGACGTAATGAACTGATGTTAACATTATAATCCTCTGAACGCTCACACTAGACGACTCGGCCAGACCACAAGACCACACACCTTGTTTTTAGTAACGTTTCAACAGACACAAGATCTCACAGAAACTTGCGTGATCAAACGTGACTTCAAAAGATAAAACAAACATGGAGGACGATGGTCGTGCTGTGTGTTCTGTTACGAATAAAATCCTGGCTGAGAAGACGGATTATTTGCGGCTTATTGAATTAGCAGCTCGAGCTAAATTATCAGAGTACGTATAGTACGGTTGTTGACGCTTTCAAGTCTCCTCGCTCTCATTGGCTGCTGCAGGTATTCTGTCAGAGGCCTGGTCCGACCTGGAAACCAGACCGAGGAGGCTACGGCCTGTTTAGGAGAAGTAACATAATCGTAGAGACACCTCACACCGGAGGATTATTTGAACAATACTCAGTTGCGACAAGCCGCGTTTCAGGAAATGAGATTGTGTGCAGTATGGTTGGCGTCTTGTCTTTGTCTTGGCCGCCATATGAGCCGATCAAAACCTGACTGATCAACATCAAAGATTTATCTCTGATGTTTCTGTGCGAGATTTTAAATGTTTGTGACGTCAACAGTTTTTATTTTCACGCCTAACTATGTTCAAAGAGTTTCCTTTTTCTCTGACATATTGAATGACTGGTCTTACATTTTCAGCATGGTTACCTTTAAAAATAAACGCCTTCCTCTGCCGTGCATTGACTCATGCTCCCGTGCGTCTGAGTCACAGTGCGGTCACCTACCTGTGCAGGTGACACACACACACACACACACACACACACTTGGAGATGGGGTTTTCCCGGGCTGCAAACACACCAACAATTTTAAAGGTCCAGGACGTCAGAGATCAAAGAGCGAGACGAAAGGAGGCGTGGACGCATGGCTCCGTCGGGTTGCCGTAGGAGACAGTCCCTGAGGAAATGTCGCCATAGGCCGCCCTGTCGTCAGGGCGTAAATTACAGGCTTGGTGGTTAGGTAAATATCACCTGGGCTGTCTCACTCTCTCTTTGTGTTGTAGTTTCTGTCTTCCCCTCCACCTCCTTCTTCCTCTTCCTGTCGTCTCGCTCTGACAGCACTGGTCTTACTGGAAAGGTGACGCTGTGTCTTGTACTCTGAACTGTTGATGGGTCATTCATTACTTTAATTGCTGTTTTATTTTATTTAGCAGGATGTGATGACGACCCCATGTCACCTCAAAGAAAGGATGTACGCACACACGCACTCTAAGCAGGCGCCATCACAATCAGCAACGGGACAAACGTCATCGCCAAACGTTGGTGTTCGATGCAGCTGATGTTCCGGGTTCAGGATCCCTGCAGCTGGGTGCAAACATGTCCGAGAATCCTAAATTACTTTTCTGTGAGGGGGGGAGGTAAATTCTTTCAATTCCTTTTCTCGCCATACTTTCCTCTCTCACCTGTGCGCCCCTCTCTTCCTGACTGGACAGGTTACAGACAGTTAAGACGTGATTTGAAGGTGTGACATGAACGTAAAACCCAAAAAATCCTGCGAGAAAGTGAGTCGGTGTAAAGCAAACCAGCGAGAGAGTACAGGCAGCAGGTCAAGGCCTCCCTCCCTCCCACCCTCTCTCTCTCTCTCTCTCTCTCTCTCTCTCTCTCTCCTGCACAGTGTGGGATCTGAGGGTATTTTACTGCAGGCGTGGTTCATTCGCTCGTCCTCTGGCTCTTTAACCAGAGACCTGACCTGCGAGAACACCTCGGACTTAGTACGAGGAGGAAAATCACCACAGGCATCCGTAGATATTCTCAAAATTTCTCAACGTTCTTCAAACCTCACAGATTTGTCACTCTGCTGTTTCCACATTTTTTAAGGTTTTCAAACACATCATCTATTAACCTTAAATTTCCCAAACAGTAGACGTTCTGCGTTAGAGACATTCAGCTTCAGAGTATACACTACAATCTGTTCTTCCTGCAGGTAAGCTGACAACTGTCGCCCTTTTCAGACCTAAGCTCGACCGCCATCACGTATTTGTACATTCATATTGATTCCGCGACGGCATTATATCAGTGTCCCAGTCTGTGAATTCACATTGCGTTTCAGCACACTGGGAGCTCAACACACACACACACAAAGCGCTGTTCTCCCCCGCTGCCTCAGCTGATCCCGTCTCTCCTCTGGAACGCCTCTGTGACTACCTCTGAAGACGGTACAGAGGAGGATCACTTCGTCCCCACATTACGCCTTCACAACGTTTAGATTGAAGGAGAAACGTCACAGGGGCGTAGAGATCGTCTGATTGAATAACTAAAGTAGACTTGAAACATTTTACCTCTCCGTGACGAGTGTCACTGGATGGATTGGAACGCGTTTTATTTCTGCCTGATCTAACTTCATCCTTAACCTAAGCTCTTCTTTAGAACATCTCTGCTGTTAGATCTCAGAAGATTTTAACTTTCATCCTTTTCTTTTTCCTTCCTTTGCTTTCTATAGCGTCTTCAGCTGAGTGCTTTCTATAGCATCTTCAGCTGAGTGCTTTCTATAGCGTCTTCAGCTGAGTGCTTTCTATAGCGTCTTCAGCTGAGTGCTTTCTATAGCGTCTTCAGCTGAGTGCTTTCTATAGCGTCTTCAGCTGAGTGCTTTCTATAGCGTCTTCAGCTGAGTGCTTTCTATAGCATCTTCAGCTGAGTGCTTTCTATAGCATCTTCAGCTGAGTGCTTTCTATAGCATCTTCAGCTGAGTGCTTTCTATAGCGTCTTCAGCTGAGTGCTTTCTATAGCGTCTTCAGCTGAGTGCTTTCTATAGCGTCTTCAGCTGAGTGCTTTCTATAGCGTCTTCAGCTGAGTGCTTTCTATAGCGTCTTCAGCTGAGTGCTTTCTATAGCGTCTTCAGCTGAGTGCTTTCTATAGCGTCTTCAGCTGAGTGCTTTCTATAGCGTCTTCAGCTGAGTGCTTTCTATAGCGTCTTCAGCTGAGTGCTTTCTATAGCATCTTCAGCTGAGTGCTTTCTATAGCGTCTTCAGCTGAGTGCTTTCTATAGCGTCTTCAGCTGAGTGCTTTCTATAGCATCTTCAGCTGAGTGCTTTCTATAGCATCTTCAGCTGAGTGCTTTCTATAGCGTCTTCAGCTGAGTGCTTTCTATAGCATCTTCAGCTGAGTGCTTTCTATAGCGTCTTCAGCTGAGTGCTTTCTATAGCATCTTCAGCTGAGTGCTTTCTATAGCGTCTTCAGCTGAGTGCTTTCTATAGCATCTTCAGCTGAGTGCTTTCTATAGCGTCTTCAGCTGAGTGCTTTCTATAGCGTCTTCAGCTGAGTGCTTTCTATAGCGTCTTCAGCTGAGTGCTTTCTATAGCGTCTTCAGCTGAGTGCTTTCTATAGCGTCTTCAGCTGAGTGCTTTCTATAGCGTCTTCAGCTGAGTGCTTTCTATAGCATCTTCAGCTGAGTGCTTTCTATAGCGTCTTCAGCTGAGTGACGATCATCAGGCGTGAACCACATTTTGTTTCAGGCTCCTCTCTGTGTCCCTGCAGCCGGACATGATGTGAAGTGCAGCTCGTCCTTCTCTCTTAAACTCTGATGATTTTTATTCATCTATGTCCGTCGGGAGAAAAGTGTTGTTTGTAGCAAGCAGACAGTTTAAAAGGAAGTGTGGTATTTACAGAGGACAAACTCTCTCTCTCTCTCTCTTATCTCATCTTCACTGTTTCTCTCCTTATCTCTTCATCACTTCCTCTTTTTCTGTCTGTCTCTCTCTCTCTCCTTTCACGGGTTTATTACTCTCTCTCTCTCTCTCTCTCTGTTTCTCCGTTTCTTTTCTCTCCTTTTCCAACAAGCTGCACTTTCAGCTCTTCATTTTGTTATTTCTTGGCTTTGATTGTAGAGGCAACATTGGAAAGTATCTCTCATAATCAGAAGACGTATCTGTAAATCAAACACGTCTCTAGAAGCGCCTAAAGGAGCGGCTAACATCGTTTCAGGTCTTCAAAGAAAGCCTGCCTGTTCAGTCGACCGAGCTCACTTATCGTTCCTCTTGTGTTCTGTTTCTCTTTTGTTTCTTGAAAAAGAAAGTCACATGACAACATGTCCATATATAGAACTTGCACGATACTTTCGGTGTGATTGATTTAGTTCACAAAAAGAGGACTAAGCTGCTAATAAACACTTTAATGTACAGCTTAAACTTTACAGTTGATGCACGTAGCAGCCATGTTGGATTTTAGCTCGGGCTACTGAAGGTTCTCAGAGTTTCCAAGTCAGAACTCCGACTTAAGGGGGGCGTTCCTGATGACGTACCGGAGCAGCAATTGGTATTTCGGACTTCAGAGATCAAATGGAACTGAGTTTGACTGAGTTTTACGACCTCTGTGACCGTCAAACACCAAAGATCGTGATGACCGGAGCTTGGAAAGTTTTGCATTAAAACAAGATCACGATAACTCCCTCCTTCCTCTGGACTTTTCTCTCCACCTTCTTCCTCTTTTCATTTGATGCCTTCTCTCCTTCATCCGTCCACTTTTTCTCTCCTCTTGAGCATCTTTTTCTCTCTTAAGAGTTGACGGCATGTGTCTTGTTAAAGAAGGAATTGTGTGCCACACACACACACACACACGCACACACACACACACACACACACACACACACACACACACATCTGTCACACAGGCAGTTAATAAGTCATGGTGTTGACACGGCTCAGGGCCACAAGACAGCTCCTGAGGGGAACACTTTGTGATTGTGTGTAATCAATCCTACAAACACACACACTACGTGTTCTGTTTACTTTTGGAAACGTCTTCTTGATGAAATTAAAAGACGGATCAATTCAGCAGAGCAAGACGCTGTGACGCTGCAGGAAGAAGCTCGTCCAAACAGAATCATCTGTTCAAGCAGCACACACTGAAGACAAACCATCGAATCGGCACCTTTTGAAAACAGCTTTAACAGAAAGTGAACACAGTAAACTTCACGAAGGGACGAATCAGTGACGAACTGATGTATGATGTACTGATGGTTTTAGCTAGTTGTCCATAATTCGTTGGTAAGTTTTTCCAGTTTTTCCTTCAATTGTGATTGGGTCATAAAATCCTGTGTTGACGTTTCACAAAATTCTTATGTCAAGACATTGAAGCCTGTAACCATGACAACCATCTACCCCAATACTCGTGACTATAAAACATTTGATTCTGCGCAAAAAGGGCGTTTAAAAAACGGAGAAAAAGTCAAAGGTACGACACTGTGTACATCATTTTCTTCATGAGTCAAGGAACTACACATCCCACAATGCATTGCGAATGATAGGCCCTACCTCTTCTTCTTAAATGTAACTTCTGTCGTTATTGTGTTTGCATGGTAACAGCGAGCTCCATCAATCAGAGACGTCTCTGTGACACTCTATGATCCTGGGTAGTGTAGTTCTTCTCCCCGATATCGTGAATAAACCGTGTTGTTCATAGGACGAGGTTGATACCAGACGAACTTGTGTCTCCTACAGGAGCATAAACCATCGTTCCACACTCAGGTAGCTCGTGGTCACTTTAACTGTGATGGTTATGACATCATGGTTAATAATCTAATCCACTATAGAGGAAATTAACGGGATTTTTACTTCCACACTGATGAGCTCTAGACCACAGGAGGTGGAAAGTAGACTCTGCTTTTTTTAAACACATAAGGTCAAACAGTTTGAGTCCCGCTGGGCTGAACGTCTCTGATGGCGCCCTCTTGGCTGATTTACAGCAGGAATGAGGCAAAACCTGAAAAGACGTCTGCAGAGAGCGTCTGCATCTCCACATCTCTGTCTGAGAACTTTTGAAAGAAGTGACTGGATGTTTCATGTAAAACTGGTCCAGGCCAAACTCAAGTCCAGACTCCAGAGCCGGTTTAGAGGCTGACCTCTGACCCCCGAGGCCAGAGAGAGGAAGTGCTCAGTAAACAGAAGGGGAGGGGGAAGAAGGGGGGGACAGTAGATAGTATCTGAAGCTGATTCAATCACTGCACCGTGGGAAACACACACACACACACACACACACACAGCCTCTCCGCCTTCAGGACAACAACACAGGAAGGAGCGTCTAAGTGGCTGTTTCCATGGAAACGACGACCGCCGCCCAAACCCTTACCCTGCATGTATGTGAACTTTTACCCCAGAGGACTTTTGAGCACACACACACAGACACAGAGTAGTGCAGATTCGAGCTGAGCTCTGCGGCCCCTCCTTCAGCTCTGCATGTGGTCTGACTCGAGAAAGTGAAGCATGCAAACACACTTCAAACACACACACGCTCTCTTTCAACAGAACTCTTCACATGACAAAACATTTCCTCGCTGTCTCCACGTAAAAATGTTCCGACCTCCTCTCAACGTTGATGGATGCGTGTGCAGAGCCGGCCGGCGCTGTGTGTCGGGAGTGTTTTCAGGAGGTTTTATGCGCTCTGTGTTTGGACTGCGGCCTCTTGTTAACGTCCCTCTGGCTACAAACACTCTGACATGTGATTTATGGAAATGAGCCATGGAGGAAACTCAGCAGGATAAATCAAACACACCCGGCCGGTACATGTACAGTGTGTGGTTCACTGAGTGTGTGCGTGTGTAGACGGTAATGAAAAGAGACACGGAGGGAAAGTGTGCTGGATTGATGCTCTTGTTCCCTCTTTGATGTTCTTTAATGTAACGTCCAACAACAGAGTAAGAAGACGAGGTTATAAATCCACACGAGGACGGGATTAGAAGTAAAGTGGTTCAAACATTACCCACAACCCAAACCTGCTCCGTGTTTCAACAGAAAGCTCCTGAAAAAGTGACTCACAGTTGGTTACCTTAAAGGAACTTTGAAGTTCGATGTAAAAACAAGTGACAGCAAAACATCATTTTTAATAAGAAGAGATTTAAATGAAGTGTTCACGCAGAAAAACGCCTTATAATATTGAATCTGTTCTTCATCTTGTAGCGGGGATGTTTCTGACGTCAGTAAAAGTCACAACATTTAAATGCAGTTAGAAAAAGTCGACTTCTTGTGTTTGTCTGACTGAAACTGAAATTTAAAACACATGTAAACACGTTAGTCTGACTGAAATTGTACTTTATCAAATGTCATAAAGTCGCACTAACACACCCAGATGATGTGGTTGGGGGTTGATTCACTCTCACCTGAATCTGACCCTAACAGGACTAGACGTTCTGAGCATGCTCCACAGTTCCCATTTGGCCCTGAAAGTTGAACAGCATATGTGCTGAGCAAAGCAGAAGTCGTGGTGTCGGCTGACTTCATCACTAGAAGCTACAGGGATAGTGTGCATCACACAGTTTATGAAATGTACAGGTCAACAGGAAGTAGTTCCAACTAGCTCGATTCTCCTCCGGTGCTTGTACACTGGAACAAAGACAGTCGTCGAGTTAAACGTCCTCATCCAGCTGTAACTGTAGCTCCAATTATCGGTGCAGGTAAATGTACTGATCAGGCAGAATGCACGAAGGTCACCGTGATGCCGCCTTAGCTTTCAGAATGTTTGCTGTAAAAAAAAAAAAAAACGGGAGCTGAGAGATGTCTGTTGAAGCAAGATAAGAGAGAAGTCAGCATTTTTTAGTGTCAAGAAGCTTGCTCTCTTTTCACCGTGCTAGCTTACTTCGGAAGCTAACGTGGCTGGGGCCAAGTTATGTTTAGAGTTTGAGTTTTAAACGGGCTCAAAGTGCCAAACTTTCATTGGTTGTTACCTGAAGATGATTTCTGCAGATCTGATTCTCTGCATGCACGTTCTCCCCGACGCTGTAATCACATGAAGTTTCTGTCCTATGATCCCTG
>CM036542.1:862500-875000 GCA_020745685.1 Tautogolabrus adspersus | reverse complement strand
TCTGTCATTTCTACTGTGTGTGTCACTCTGTTCATTACCTGTGTGTGTGTGTGGGGGGGGGGGGTGTCTGTGTGTGTTCCTGGTCAATCTGTGTGTTCCTCTGTACGTGTGTGTGTGCTGAAGTCAATTAGAATCAATTTGTCCACTCAGCTGTTTGAACCCCCACCGCCCTTCTTCCCCCCTGACTCCATCTGTGTGTGTGTGTGTGTGTGTGTGTGTGTGTGTGTGTGTGTGTGTGTGTGTGTGTGTGTGTGCGTGCGTGTAAGCATGTAAGCGTGTGTGTGTGTGTGTGTGTCACCTTGTTATTGCAGTGCTCCTGGCTCCCTTTGGTCAGTGTGTGTGGGTCAGTTTGGTCAGAGTGTGTGTGGGTCAGTTTGGTCAGAGTGTGTGTGGGTCAGTTTGGTCAGAGTGTGTGCGGGTCGGTTTGGTCAGAGTGTGTGTGGGTCAGTTTGGTCAGAGTGTGTGTGGGTCAGTTTGGTCAGAGTGTGTGTGGGTCAGTTTGGTCAGAGTGTGTGCGGGTCGGTTTGGTCAGAGTGTGTGTGGGTCAGTTTGGTCAGTGTGTGTGTGGGTCAGTTTGGTCAGAGTGTGTGTGGGTCAGTTTGGTAAGAGTGTGTGTGGGTCAGTTTGGTCAGAGTGTGTGTGGGTCAGTTTGGTCAGAGTGTGTGTGGGTCAGTTTGGTCAGAGTGTGTGCGGGTCGGTTTGGTCAGAGTGTGTGTGGGTCGGTTTGGTCAGAGTGTGTGCGGGTCGGTTTGGTCAGAGTGTGTGTGGGTCGGTTTGGTCAGAGTGTGTGTGGGTCGGTTTGGTCAGAGTGTGTGTGGGTCAGTTTGGTCAGAGTGTGTGCGGGTCGGTTTGGTCAGAGTGTGTGTGGGTCAGTTTGGTCAGTGTGTGTGGGTCAGTTTGGTCAGAGTGTGTGTGGGTCAGTTTGGTCAGTGTGTGTGGGTCAGTTTGGTCAGAGTGTGTGTGGGTCGGTTTGGTAAGAGTGTGTGCGGGTCGGTTTGGTCAGAGTGTGTGTGGGTCAGTTTGGTCAGAGTGTGTGTGGGTCGGTTTGGTCAGAGTGTGTGTGGGTCAGTTTGGTCAGAGTGTGTGCGGGGAGCTGTGGGGTCACTGTCAAAAGATATTTAATACATAAATGGAAACTGTTGGATGTAAATGCAGCTGTTATGTGATGTATCTGCACGTGTTTTATATGATCTTGTTTATGATTTTCACCCTCTAACTCGACGACAGAGTCTGAGACACATTTATCCTACAGGAACATTCAGTATTTCTTATCTTATCTCATATTCTGGATTCATTTCTACGTTCTTCTTCTGTTTGTTCAGGAGTTTTAAAACGATCGACGCTTGATTAATGTGTTGCACATTTTTCACAAGTACTTTTTTTATCCTGGAAACAGTCCTATCAGAACGTTTAGCTGCATTCTCCGGGAAATAAAAGGAGAAGCCGTGAAACTGAGAACAAGATAACTTTTGCAAAGAAGTAAATGTCTTGAGGAATTTTTTTTAAAGATTCATTTTCGAGACTTTTGGTGCCTTTAATGTAGAGACAGGACAGTAGAGTCTGAAACTAAGGACAGAGAGAGTGTGGGATGACACACGGGGAAGGAGCCACAGGTCGGACTTGAACCCGGGCTGCCCACTTCGAGGACTACAGCCTCTGTGCATGGGGCGAGCGCCCTGACTACTCGGCCCCATTGACGTTCATATTTCATGCCACAAACAACTCTAATATGAATCAACGCACTTTCGATAAACCGTCAGAAATCTCATAATCTGGACGAATCAAATCAAAGTCAACGCTGAGTAAATTAGAACATGTGAGTTGGAAATATCTCCTCTTTATTTTACACTGTAAGATTATATTAATGGCCTAAAAATTTACGTCACGCACAACCAAAGCTCACAGCCTGACTGCTAACACCGATTTAAATCCATAGCTCACAGGATCTACAACGAGCATTGGTGCTTCTAATACTGATCGATGAATTGGGTCTGTACAAGATGTTAAACTGATATCTGCTCCTCCAAATCTGCGTGAGACACAGAACAGGTATAAATAGTGTTTGATACGTTTAATGCAGCCCACCTCGAAGGTTTCTGGTAACCACGGCACTGCATGTTTTCTGTTGCAGGTCACAGGTTGCCAGGTTTGCTCAACGAGGCTGTGAGGGGCGGAGAGACGGTTTTATGGGACCAAATCCATGTTTGTTCCTTTGTTAGCTGTGTGTGTGTGCGTGTATGTGTGTGTGTGTGCGTGCGTGCGTGCGTGCGTGTGTGTGTGTGTGTGTGGCTCATTGTGACCTGGTGACATATTTTATCAGGGTGTTGGAGGGCCAGCCCTTGGCCTCCATACTTTCTATTTCACAAACTCTCCATATCTGTGTGTGTGTGTGTGTGTGTGTGTGTGTGTGTGTGTGTGTGTGTGTGTGTGTGTGTGTGTGTGTGTGTGTGTGTGTGAGTGTGTGTGTGTCTGTCTGTGTGTGAGTGTGCATGCGTGCGTGTACATGTGTGTGTGTTAACACTGCTCACCTTGTTTCAGGACCATAAAGCTGGTGTGTTTTATCAGTGATTGATTGCTCGGGCCTCAACTGAGTGTGCGTGTGCGTGTGTGTGCGCGTGCGTGCGTGTGTGTGTGTGTGTGTCTGTGTGTGCGTGCGTGTGTGTGTGTTGACTAGATGATGACCAGTCATGTTGGTGTGGTTGGTAGCATGACTCATTCTTGTTTTGTGGGATGTGTGTGTGTTACCTGGTAAAATATGGTAAAATAGTGTGTGTGTCACATTCCAAAATTAAGCTTCTGTGTTTGCATGTGTACGTTGTTTTTGTGTGTTCATTCACAAGCATGTGTGCTGGCATGTGTGTGTGTGTGTGCGTGCGTGCGTGTGTGTGTGTGTGTGTGTGCGTGTGATGCAGGTTAATGATTGCAGGTTTGGTGTATTTGTAGCTTCCTGTGGGTTTAAAACCGGCGCTGATAGAGAGAGCAGGGGTTACATCAGGACACACACACGCACCCACACACACACACACACACACACACACACACACACACACACACACACACACACACACACACACACACACGTGCACACACATCTACACACTTTGAGACACACTCAAAGCTTTGATATAGTTTAAAGTGTTAAAATTTTGGCGAGCGTGAATTTAAAATTCAGAATCTAAAGTTAGAAGGAGGACATACTGGCTGCTGCATTGTTGTCAGAGAAGCCAGCACTTCAACATAGCATGTTTCCTTAATGTCTGATCATAGAGTAAGGTCACTTTATCATCTCACTCACTACACAGCTCACTGATTGGACCTTTAAATAAAGCACATTAAACTATCCAGCTGATAAAATAATACATTTGATTGTGCAAACGTTAAAAGGATCTGATGTAATTATTCAATCTGAAAATAACAGCAGTGTTCGAAGAGAGACCTGCACAGTTAAGTTAAGTTGTAAGCTTTAAATAGAGTCTTCAAAGATGGCGTCATAGTCAGTGTGGTCTTATATTCAGGCCAATACGTCAGCTTTTGATATAAACTGTTGAACTTTGATCACTTGGCGTTTTCTAACCTCTCCCTCCTGTCGAGATGCGTGCTCTCATCCACATGTGTGGGTCACCTCTGGCTGTGAAAATCAAAGATAGCGTTGGTCAAAATGTCAGGCTCAAGATTCCAAGATGGCGTCCACAAACCAATGGATGATGTCACTGTGGTTACGACCTCTTCTTTTATTCAGCCTCTGATTCTCCCCGTGATAACTTGAAAGCTGCGTTCTGGTTTGTGGTGCAAATCTTTGAAGTGAAAACGTTTGTGAGTTTTCACTGCGTAAGGTTTTCTGAGTGAGATGCTGATAAAGGAGAAATCAGTCTGTGGTGAATTCATTTACTCTATATGCCGTTTTGATAATTTAGCAAATCCAGCAAACAAGCACTAATTTAAGATATGTTTGTGTAATCTGTGGCGGAGTTGGAGCAAACTGTTGGCTGTTTTAAGGAGTTTCTCTTCGTGTCTCTCTACTCTTTGTGCCAGAGGATGAATCTCGGTGAATGAAGGACACTCCGGGTGTCACAGCGTCATTTAAAACCATCCCAACAAATTACAGAAACGTCCCGGTTGTCGGCAATGTTGGGCACAAACGGTCCTTACAGAAAGCAGGGTTAGTACGCCTTTTAATAACTTGCCCAACACTGCTGTTTTCTGAGTCAAATTCCTTTTAAACAGGTTAGCTGTTTTATTTGATCAAGTAGAGCAGTAGCGTCCAAACAAGCTACATTTCCCCACAGGAGAGCCTAAGCGCAGCCAGCGCTCTGTCATGGTACAGATCCTTCTCAGGATGAGTACACGATGTACGGACATGTATCTGTAGCAAACAACACTGAAGCTGATCTCCGTCTGTTTCAGTGTCCCAATCTCTGAATGATGTCACAGCGTTATTTAAAACCATCATAACAAAACACAGAGACCCAGCGGTTACACGTGCACGTGTTGTTGGTCCCTGTGATACACGAGTGACTTGATACAGAGGAATGTTTGTGTGTTTCTGGAGCCGCACTAACACACCTGTTTGTTTTAGAACGACGGCTTTCTGCGGTATCAGCGGGCAGAGATTAGCTCACGCACGCTAACAAATACTTTTTCATTCCTCAGTATTTCCTCTTATCATTCTTTATTTAAACTACACGTCAGTGTTCATTTTTCTGCCTACGCTTTCCCTGCAACTCACACAAACACACTCTGTAACGACATCAATCTGTCGCCCACTGTGTGCTTCTGATAATATGATTGGCCGGTTAGTTAAATATTAACCAGGAAGACGACAGTCAGTCCGTCGTGTTTTTATGTCCAACGCGGTAATTATTCTTCGCCAAGACAGCGTGTGTGAGTGTGTGTCGAAATACCTGCAGCCTTACACAGGAATAATGACACATACCTGGTCCCCTGTGTGTGTGTGTGTGTGTGTGTGTGTGTGTGTGTGTGTGTGTGTGTGTGTGTGTGTCTGTGTGTGTGTGTGTCACTTTTTCTTTGTGCAGTTTGTTATTTTCACTCACCTTTATCACGTGGGCTATCGTGAGACACGTCCTGTGGCCGCGCTGTGTGTCTGTGTGTGCGAGTGTGTGCGCATGCCAGGAGGGTAATTACAGGCTCAGTGCAAGGCCTCGACAAATTACAGAGGATCACACACACACACACACACACACACACACACACGCACACACACACACACACACACACACACACCCTGCCTGCTACTACCCCTCTCTCTCTCTCTCTCTCTCTCTCTCTCTCTCTCTCTCTCTCTCTCTCTCTCCACCCTTTCATCCCCTTACATTGCTTAACATTCAGATCAGACCAACACTTCAGATCAGAAATACACCCCTCACACACACACACGCACACACACACACACACACACACACACACACACACACACACACACACACACACACACACACACACACACACACACACACACACACACACACACGCCCCTCCTCTTTGCTTTTGAAACACTGCCACTGAAATGAATCCAACAAGTTGTTTGTTCTTCTCATGACTCATAAAAACTTCTCTGCTAACAAAAGTGAAAATCTTCCCAACGAGTCGAGGTGATTCTTTGTCTCCGCTTTGACGTATCTGTAATATTTCTTGAAATGTTTTAACTCGGCTGGAAGTTATACTTCACCTTAATTTATTTATACATCCACCTTGACTGCTTCCTGTCTCTGGCCTTGAGACCTCGGATTATTGTTGATAGATTTGAATGTAGTAGCAGGGCCTGATGTCGTTGGTTTCAAACGGGGACAGCGGGGGATTGGTCGCCAACTGATCTCTATTTACAGATTCTACATAGAAATGTGAAATCTGTACACAGGCGTCCGGACTGTCAGCATGTGGAGTGTTCTGGTTTCTGTTTGTCGCACATTTGTAGTCAGAGCTGTACTGACCAATCACGTATCAGCAGGCTTTTGCGTGTGCAGGAGAAACATTATCTGTGGTGCTCTTATGCTGATTTATTGATCTCTGTAAACTGATATCTGAATAAAAGTGAAGCTTACAATGAATGAATGAAACCTTTATTGCCCCTAGGGGAATTTGTCTTGCAATCAAATATTGATCGAATATTTCAGCTTGAGCTTTAAGGTGTCATGAAAACCAATCAGCGTTCAGATTTCCTGACTTCCTTGAATGCATCAGAAACGATCGATCCGACCTCCAACAAACATTACAGTCCCCTTGACTTTTTATGAATGTGCATCATGATGTTATTGTTTCAGCACACTTAAGACCCGTTAATGTGAGAAAATGAGTTTGTGTTTCAGGTTCATACATCTGAAGTGAGTCAGAGTGAAGCCTCGGAGTGACTAATATTCTTCTGTTGAACTGAGATTCATAGGAACCAATGAGCCGGCGCTCCTCTGGGACGTTTAGGACCAAGAAATGAAAGTAAGTATTGCTTGGAAGTCGTTCAACACTAACCGCTGGTGTCACCAGAATCACTGAGGAATTGGAATCTGTTCACAACAGTAACCATTGTCTATAAGACGGTGATGGACAATGATTGCTGTTTGGTTCAGAGATTGGTCTCCAATAAAAAAGGTGCATGTTGAAGGCCAGCTGCTGTATTTGCCCTGAGTGAAGCTGGCTACACACCAGACAGTTTTCAAATATTCACCAATTTTAAAAATGTGGGAGACCAGAGACACGAGGACAGTTTCAACCATTGTTTACATGATAATCCTCTTGAGTGCACACTCACTGCAGGACGTAGTGTGTACGTTTACTGCTTGTACCTACACTGCAAGCTAACCTATGCTAGCACAAGCTAACCGCTGGTGTTTGTCACCTGCCTGTCCAACAGGAAGCAGACCAACTCCACGTCCACGGGTAAAAGCCAACACAAGGTTCACCCTCGTTTTAGAACGAGCTTTATCCGCTTGGTGTTTCTCCTCACTGTGATTATATTTTCTCTTCTTTGCTGCTACGTCCACGTCTGTCATAGTGCAAGTTTGACTTGTGTCCAATCACTGAATTGTATCCACTCCTAAACTCACCTGCTGCGCTGTCATTGGCTGTCAACCAAAACAAAGCAGAACAGTAAAATCCAGTCAGAGGACAGGGTCTCTGCAGACACAGTCACCAGCACACATGTACGGAGGCCCAGAAGGGACGATGGAGCAGCTTTACTTTAGGATAAGTCTGTATTTTATTTTGTAGGAAAAAGCTGCTGACTTTGTGTTCAAGCAGATTATTGTCAATATATTAAATTAATTCTGTTGACTTTTTATTTTTGAATCACTGCCGGCTCCGACAGGTGAAACCAGCTTTCATCCTCTCGTCTTTACAGAAGTTATCATGCTTCTTAAAACAGATGAAAACTCTTAAAATTCTCCTGAACGTTTGTGCCTGATGAAAAAGAAACTGTTGGAAACAGTTCCCCTCAAAGTTTGCTTAACACTTAAAGTTCAATGCACTGTTAGCTCACATGCTAACACAAAAGTGACCGTGTGAGCTATCACCTGAGGCTCCAGTGGTTACTAAGAGGTGATTTGTTATTTCTTTCTAAGTGAGAGAGTGAGGACTGTCTCCTCTATCTCTGCTCATCAGAGGTCAAAGGTCAGATAAGGACTGTCTGCTGGGAAATGGAGAGGAGGCAGGGGGAGGAGGGGGGAGGGGGTCACCTGATGACAGGACAGAGGAACAGGAAGGCAGAGGGGAAGTAGTTTGTGTTAGCACGCTACTGGTGTTGATTGGCGTCCACAGGAAGGTGTTTGATAAGTGAGGTTGGGGGTTACTGAGTAACTCAGACTCTGTTGGGAAACAGGTTGGAGGTTCAGGTCTTCTTTTGGGGGGAGGTTCAGGACTAATGTTGATCTAACGGGGGTTTGATACCCTTTGGGGTCACTCATGCTAACAATGAGAACATATTCTGAACACTTGTGTCTAATAATCCTGCACACAGCGTTGGCTACATTTATGAAGCTCAAATCCCAGAGTCACAGAGGACACTTAAGCAACTATCAACCTTTTCTTATTGGCTGCTTGACAGGATTGTTTCTGAGTTCAGAGGTCATTTAAGAGACACGCTTAGAAGAAGTAAACAAGGAAAGGAACAAACAGAGAATAAAGCAGCGATGTGTGTCCGTAAAAGGGAGTCCTTTATGGAAAATCTGGGAACAGGGAATCATCTGTGCAGTTCACTTTGAACATTAAAGGAAGTGTCTCTCTGAGTCATGACTGTCTACAATGAGTGAGAAGCTCGAGTCCCGCTGGCTGTGTTGTTGTCAGAGCCGTGTTTACATGGACGGGACGGCCGGCTCCTCCCCTTGTGTATAAAAGCTGTTTTAGTCAAGGACTAGAGAGAAGAAGAACATACTCACTGATTATTTGAAGGTCACGTAAGAGTTTTTAGATCATGATGTCCAACGATGTCCTTGACATGTAAACCCCCCCCCCCCCCCATTTAATGACCATTCCAATGACCATTTAATTTTCAAAGTTGTCCAACCAACCAGTAGTCGGATTGGGTCTTGTCCAAAATGGGCAACGTTGGCGGCGGGGTTTGTGTTGTGGGAGTGTTGTATGAAGCAGCAGTGACCTCCGTCGTCCATTCAGTCGTGTCTGCTCATCAACATAGTGGGAGAGTAACTGTGTATGTGTGAGCATGTCAAAAGTCCAGTTAGCAACGTTAGCACCAGCGCTAGTTTGGGTAAGTGTGCCATCGCACTAATCTCATGTAAACAAAAGTGAAAGCGTCGCACAATGACGCCAAACGGAGGAGAAACCGGCGCACAGCGTGACGTTACAAGAACAAAACTCTGTTTCCTTCGTCTACACAGAAACACCTTAAACAGAGTTCACATCTTCACCCTGAGTGACCTGAAACGCAGTTTGTGTACGAAAGGTCAAAATGCAAAATACACGCCAACGTGTGGACGAGGCTTCCGGTTTCTGCACCCTGCTCCTTCACCTTCTTTCAACTTTGACTTGATGGATTTTCTCAGGAAGGACAATTGATCTTTTATCATTCAGTAAGCTTGAAATAATCAGATGGTTATAAAACTTCAGAGCTCCTGACTGTTGTCACTGTCAGCTCGGTCAGAGGTATCTGAGAGTATCTCTCATACGCATACAAACAAGTCTGACTTTAACCGGAGCGCTTACCTGACATCCTGAAGAGGAAACACAACCTTTGATTTTAAAACCCTCCTGACTGGATTTCACAAGGACACCCGTTTGATTTTTCTCTGGTTATCAGCAGATTCTTACATCGGCTCTTTCTGGCCCTCTTACTCCTCTTGGTGAGTTTAAACATTTTTTTAAACAAGGTCATGTCAGGGTGCAGGAATGACAGCAGCTGCAGTTTTGTGTTTGCTCCGTTCATGTGACAGATAACTCAGCACACACAAACTCCCCTCCTCACCTCGTCTTCTCTCCTTTTCATCCATTCCTCTCTCCCTCCCCTCTCTTATGAAACCGCCTTCAATCTCAGTTTAATCTCACCGTGAGCCGAGTGCTTTTAAATCCCCAATGCAAAAATTATATTTGGCAGCTTGAGCACTAAAGAGCCGTAAACGGTTTGGCTCCGTGCCTCGTGGTTAACGGTGTTTTCGAGAGCGTTGGAGACGGTAAGTTAGCTAAAAGTGCACAACCACACGTTTCTGCTTGTCGCTTATTACAAACGACACATCAACCGTACGAAGCCCGGCTGTACGGCTAATATTTTATCATACATGAGCGACATAGCGTCCACACGAACCATCACGTCAATTTTGAGTCGAGAGGCAAAAGGAAAGTAGGAGCTCCGTTACTTACAGGGATCCGTCCATGGCACAAGCACGGCTAAAACTAACTTCAAGGATAAAAACAAGACGCCGTCTAGTGATGTCGCTCCCTGATGAACTTAGCAACACATAAGTCTTAAAGGTACAATCCACAATTTCAACTGTTACAAGCCGTAACGAAATTAATTGCAAAATCAGAGCTTCCTACAAGACGTCAGGTATAATATCTCGCTTCATTTGTAAACATCAATCAACGACAATCCGCCATTGTTGTTGTAGTCCACCTTCTCGCTCATGGCTGTTGTCTGGAAGCGTGATACACATGTGCATAAAGTCTCCGTCTTCAGAGGAGCTTCATATTTCCAGTTTAAACGACGGCGGAGACGATGCTTTTTTTGAGTTTTCAGTCACCCAAAACGTGAAATCATCGTCGTGTTAACAGGGCTTAGGTGTATTGAGATATATATTGGTTTGTTTTTTACATTTATTGGATAGGACAGCTGAAGAGAGAGACAGGAAACGTTGCGAGGAGAGAGTTGGGCGATGACGTGTAGCAAAGGGCTCAGGTTGGACTCGAACCTGCGGCCGCCTGTGAGGAGGACGATAGCCTCTGTTCATGGGGCCTGTGTCATAACCATCAGGCTAACTGGCGCCCATGGGTTCACATTTTGAATAGATATCAATTGCTGGGCGTCCAGGTGGCCTAGTGGTTGGGTCCCGCCTTACATGGGAAGACTATAGTCCTCCAAGTGGTTGGCCCAGGTTCGAGACCTCACCCCTGTTTCTCAATCCTCTGTCTTCCTCTAATATAAAGGCATCAAAAACCGGCCGCTGTGACGAGGAAGATAGCCTCTGTACATGGCGGGTGCGACATAACCACTAGGATACTGGCGCCCCCAGTACTGAGATATTTCTTAAATGAGATGAATACACCTGGAAGGATTTGAGTTTCTGCTCTAAATCAAGCACCTGACGGGGTCAGAATGAAGTCGTCCTCCTGTCACGCTTTGCCAAACTGAAAAAGAAAACATGCTTTGATTCTGTTGAAGCTTTACACGGCAGCTTTCAGATTGTCTGAACTGACAAACTTGAAGAAAAACTCTTTGCTTTCTCTCGTGTTGCGATAAAATGATCCAGAAACAGTCGGATTGTAACGTTGTTGTTGTTCCCGCTCTCCCCCCCCTCCCCCCTCCTCCTCCTCCTCGCAGACATTATGATGTTCTGTGAGTCTGTAAAACATGTCGCTCTTTGAAGGTATGTGCTAATAGGAGCTATTACACTCACTCTTCTCCTCCCCGCCCTTTAAGTCGAAAACACTCTCCTCCCCCCCTCCTCCCCCCTCCGCGCTCTCTCTCTCCTCCTCTCTGTCCTTCTCTGTGTCTCTAATTAGCAGTGTGTTAAACCCGCTGAACAGCGGTCAGGAATGCCCCGACAAGCTCGTAAAAATGACATCAAACTCCCCCGCCGCGCCGACTAACAGGTCTAACCTCCTTGCTCATACATACAGTGCACAAAGACGAATGGTTGGACGGACGAGACAAGAAAAATAAGAGGGAGGAAGAAAAAAACCTCGACAGAGACAGACGCAAAATATTATTTTAAACTTTGTGAGAGTGTCGCCTTGGATATCAAGAAACATGAACAAAACGAAGAAACAGACTGAAAAAATAAAGTTAAAGTGAAGAAATTCAAACCCTGAGGGTTCTTTAAGAAGCTGTCATGTTCAAACACTAGACCTGTCAATCAGGTCAGCTACACGCCTTATTGTGAATAACTCTTATCCTTCATCAAATCAAAACTGATGAGTCATCAAAACATTCACCCCCCCGTACAGTGTGTGCCGATCGAGACATGAGCTAATCAGACCTATTTGTTTTTTTGAACCAGGCTGTAAACATGTTAATGTCTGCTGTAAAAACAGGCTTTTTAGAATGGGTGTGTAATAATGCTCTCACACCTGCAGAAAACTCCTGCAAAACTCCTGATATTTCCCGGAGGAGCTGCATGTGTGAACGCAAACGGCCAAATGTTTTCACTCCTCCAACCTCCTCGTATTTATTCTGCAGAAAGTCAGAGTGAGCTGATGTGAGAACACAGCAGGATATAATCAGGAGAATTCACCTCGAGTGAGTGGGAGGGGGTGGTGACGTTTATTCCCTGTGACCGCTGCACGACCATAGACTGTCTGCACGCCACCTCTACGATCTCCGTGCTCTAATGAACCTGCTGCATTCTGTTTCCTGTTCTCCAGTATGTTCTTCTCCACTCTTTAGTTCAGATTGTGATTCTGTTGAGCTACACATAGCATTATCCTCATTATAGCGTTGTATAAAGGACTCTGTTGCTTGTCCACTACTTCTGCCTCTTTTTTTTATGTCACGTCTTACCTCGGGAGACCCCCGCCCCCCCCCTCCTGTCTGACAGGGATAGTCCCCCGGTGTGAGGTGCATGTGTGAACAGTCAGGCTAGGAAAATATCCGGAGCAGTCCTCCAGAGATTATCTAGATATTTTCAGGAGTGCAGATGAGAAAACGGATGATGTGACTTCCTGTGCTTCTGCAGCCAGCCTCAAGTGGACACTCGAGGAACTGCAGGATTTTGCCCTTAAACATTGGCTTCATTTTTCAACACCGGATGCCGCGGCTTGGCTTGAACGCAAAGAGCCAAGTTTTTCAGTCTGACTTTATTCTGTCTGCCCCCCTTAGTGAATTTCCA
>CM036542.1:855000-857500 GCA_020745685.1 Tautogolabrus adspersus | reverse complement strand
CACACACACACACACGAAGGCCGAACATGGACACACACTCCTTCACCTCATCAAAGTGGTGGAAGTGTGTGTGGGACGAAGGGTTTGATGGAAAGGTTGGGGGGTTCAGAAGTGTTTTAGTGTGTGTGTGTTTGGGGGGGCGTGCACACATGGACACACACACACACACACACATACATACAGCTGGGACTTATCAGTGTTTACTCTCTCCTGTCTGACTGTACTTAAACTTTACGTCCTCTCTCCACTCTCTCTTCGCACACACACACACGCAGCAGCCACCCAGCCAGATCGGGGGAAGCCTTTATCTGAGCTTGGCGCTAAGCTGTGACTGGTTGTGTGTGTGTGTGTGTGTGTGTGTGTGTGTGTGTGTGTGTGTGTGTGTGTGTGTGTGTGTGTGTACCTTCAGTGTGTGTTTAGTTTGGCAGACTGCCAGAGAAATCAGACTCAAGCCAAACTTCATCCTGCAGCAGCCGCCACGCGCTGCAGCCCGCAGTGTGTGTGTGTGTGTGTGTGTGTGTGTGTGTGCTGAGATGTATTACTTATAAGTGCGTCTGTTTCCTTCTGTCGCAGGTAGGGACAACCCTTTCTTGGCGTCATTTTAGTTCCGGCTGTGCAGCACTGTGATTGGTTACATGCCTCTTAATTCAGCCAATCATGGGAAGACATTTGAGATGACATTTCAGAGTTCACACTGAGTTCTTCAGATTATTGTTTATGTTTGAATCAGTCGTAGTGACGTTGAACGACAGGAGCATTTGAATTCTCCTGCTATACGTTCGCTCCTCTTTATTCTGAGCTTGGTAGGATCAGACCATCTTAAACTAAAACCCTGGCCATCCTGTGTCGCGGGGAAAACTACAGACAGCAGACATATTCCGAGAGACCCCCAAAAGCTTGGACCATCCTTAGGGGATCCAGACTGTGGATTGTCATGTGGGAATAAACCAATCAGGAAGCCAGCTGACTGCAGCAGCAAATCATTTTTTAACTCACCTCAGGTTTACGCCATCTCCACGACTTCTTCCAAAGTTTTCCTTTTTCCTTTCTTGGTGAATTTTCAGTAAAAAGTATCCAAAAACATATCGCCAATTATTCCTGCTCGTCATGTTTTTGTTATCTCGAATCACGTTTGACCGCTATAGAAATTCTACCAGAGTCAGAACTCTGTTTGTTGGTCTTATGAAATCTGAAACCGTTTTCACTTATGCACTCCTGAAGTCCTCCGGATGAGGTTGTTCAGACATACACCTCACAGCAAGAGACTATCCCTGTCAGACAGGAGGGGGGGTCTCACAGTCTGACGCTATGCTACGGGATGAGCTGTACCTTTGACAGCTGAATGTTTCTCTCAGACTTCATCCGGAGTTTCTCCTCCAGCCTCCCAGTATTTATTCTGCAGAAAGTCAGACTGAGCTGAAGTGAGAACGCAGCAGGATATCATTGATAAAAAGACATATGTTCTCATTAGAGCGACGTATAGCAGACTGTGTCGCTTAGTCCGCCACTTCCAGGTCGTTTTTTTGGTATTCTTAGTTTTCTATTTCAATACGTGTCCGTCATGAAAAATGACATCCTTACCATACTTAAAGGCAGGGTTAGTCATTTTCTCCAGATAAACTTTAAGATGTTGGTTGAAATTGTCTTTAGGTCCTGACAGAAATTAATAACTCATGTTCTCTGAAAAAGGAACAAAGAAAATCCGTCATCTGTAGCAGTTGTAAGTCTGTTGACCAATGTCTGCCACGAGGTACCAATCTGATGAACCAATCACACGTCTCCCTGTCCCCCTGCTCGTTCTCTACCTCTTGCGTGCTCTAGCCCACACTCAAAGCACGTCACCGATGACGGAGTTTATACTGTGAGTTTACTTACCGCTGAATGAGACATGAGACGACGTAGTTTCTACACAATGCAAGAGATGAGCTGAGGTCCACTTCTGGAGCAACGGCGCTCGTTCATGTAAGTGAGGGGCGTGGCTTTAGAGGGAGCACAGAGGGGAGGGGGCGGGTGTAGACGGAGCACTGAGGGAATGCTACTTTCAAAATCATGCTAGTTTTCTAAATTTACCAACCCTGCCTTTAATAAAACTTTTAAAGACACGTTATGCCATTCGTACAAAGACGTTAGCGACCATAACTGGAAAACAAAACTGATAAGAAACATATCTGCATGTCACCTTTCATTTTCTTTTCCTGAACGTCCTCTTGCAGCAACAGTAGAATTACTCCTGGTTCTCTGGTTGCATTGAAGCACTGAAGCACTTAGTTACTGTTTGGGAAAGTTTGTGGTTTTGGTGAAATAATAAAAAATTAAACAGAAAGAAACAGGATGTTTTTACTTTTTCAATATTTAACCAAAACCACGACCTTCCCATAAACTTGAAACTTTCTCACAGGAAGTCAACTTTGCCAAGTTACAAATTAGCATGCAGCCATTTTCTTTTATTAGAAACATATTGGAAAAACAATCTTAATTAAGAAAAGGCGTGTTTGATTAA
>CM036542.1:842500-845000 GCA_020745685.1 Tautogolabrus adspersus | reverse complement strand
TTTATAACCTATACTGCAGCCAGTCAGCAGGGGGAGCTCTAAACCATCTTGGCTTCAGTTGAGGCGAGGTATTTCACCGTCCATTCTCATACAGTTCATGGTCTATACCAAACAGATGTAACCTGATACGAGAGTCCGACGTTATCTTCTGAAAATTCTTCGTACTTTTTTAAACATGTTGCTACAAATGTCCATCAGATCTCAAACTCGAGGTGTTCCAATACCAAAACGTTGTCATGACTACATCTGCATACTGATTCTTCTACACATGCACAAAACTCCTGAAAAACATCCTGATATTTTCAGGATGACCTGCACGTGTGAATGCAAATGCCAAAAGCTGATGTGAGAACGCAGCCGTAAATATTTAGGAAGATTCACTGCAAGTGAGCGGGAGGGGGTGATGATGTTTATATTCTGCTACTGGTGTGCAGTCTGCGTGATCTCCGTGCAGGTAAGGTGACTGCTTCATTATGTTTCTTTTTCTGTTTGCCAGTATGCTCGTCTCCGCTCTTTACTGTGAATAAGTCCGTATTCAAACTGAAAGGTTTGCATCCAAAGAAAGGTTAGGTGTTAATCTCACCTGTAGCCCCTCAGGCCCATCGACCCATCCCCATCCTCTCTTCTCCCGACTCCCCTTCTCTCTCTCTCTCTCTCCCTCCCGCTCGCCTCCTCCCGCTCGGCCCCTCGCTGTCCTTTGGATTTTACTCAGAAAACCTCTCACATGCAGATTTCATCAGAAATCCCTCAATAACTACCTGGCAGAGTAAGAGTGAGTAAGTGTGTTTGTGCCGGTGCTCTCTTACATGCGTGTGTGTGTGTGTGTGTGTGATAGAGGCCCTCTGTTAAACTAACACAGACCCAGGTGGTCTCTGGGCCCTCCTTTGTCTCTCCTCTCTGGCTCCTGCAGGCATGCATGCAGGGCCACCGCAGAAACAAAAAGACACATTTTAATGTGACTTTGTGTGTTTGTGTGGAGGGGGGAGTAAACTACCCTTACATACCCCCCCTCCTCCCCTCCTACTGAAGATACCCCGCAGCCACAGGCTTCAAGGAGAGTGAGGGAAACTTAAATTGGCTTGGATCTGGTGTGGTGAATGGCAAACACAGTAATCTTCATGAATGTGTGTTTTTGTCTCCAAACATTCACATTTAAATGCATTGGCAGCGACATGTCGGGGGGGGAAACATGATGGCGAAGCAGAATATTCTCCTCCATGCTTTCACGCTCGATTCTTCCTTCTTATGTGCATGGACGCAAAAGGAATACTTCATGTATTTAATGAGCTATTTTCCTCTGGGTGTAAAAGGTGACTGTAGAAATGTTTTCTTTTGCTTCAACATGGAGGAAACCCTGGTGAGTAAAACAGCAGGTAAGTCAGGCGTCCCTGCAGACGAGCAGCAACGATGGACGTCGAAGAAACTGAAACAAAAGCGTGTAAATATTCAACTACGAGGTTTTCATGTTGGTTCATAATATGTCAGCGCCCGTGGTGGAGATATTCTGGCTTCATTCTGTTCAACAGGAGCACGCTGAGGCACGCTGTCCATCTGAATATACAGTCTATGGATTTTTATACTTCAGATGAGATGAAAGAAAATCAAGCTTATAAGGTTTCACCAAATATAAGAAGTAACAGAAAACCTTTTCAACATATAAGTTCTAGAGTCTTGAGATTTAAAAACATGACGCCACTTACAAGCGTCGTCACTGTCCGGCATTACCCCCCAAGTTTAAGTGTGTGTCCGTGTGTGTGTGTGTGTGTGTGTGTGTGTGTGTGTGTGTGTGTGTGTGTGTGTGTTTTTGGGTTATATGTACTACCATGAAGTGTTGTCCTCCTAAGAAGCAACTCTTTGTGTCTCTGGTTGTTTTGCAGAGAGAATCATTTGGTCGCAGAGCATCAACATGTCCGACAGCTGTGGGACAGATCTGCAGCTGTGTGTGTGTGTGTGTGTGTGTGTGTGTGTGTGTGTGTGTGTGTGTGTGTGTGTGTGTGTGTGTGTGTGTGTGTGTGTGTGTGTCAGGGTCGTCCGTTGGCAGGAAGCAGTAGGCAGCGAGTGATGTGGTCAGACCCTCTGTCACCAGAGAGAGGGAGGGAGGGTGGGAGGGGTGTCTCTCTCTCTCTCTCTCTCTCTCTCTCTCTCTCTCTCTCTCTCTCTCTCTCTTCTTCCTGTTGCTTGTTTTCTTTTCCCGATCATCGTTCTTCATTAGAGAAAGAAAAAAAAAACACAAACAGGCGCAGACTCATTACGCCTCCCGCAGGCTGATGCTGATGGTTGATGTGGCGATGGACGTCGTCACGTGCACAGACTCAGTTTCAGTTTGACAGTTTTCACGCCACCAGAAGAAAAAAGGAAAGAAGTGTGCAAACATGCAACTTTTCTTTTCTTAAGTCTTTGTTCTCCGTCTCTGTGTTGCAGTTTGAGAAGTGTGACAGCAAGTGTTCGTTCTTTGAGGACAGAATAATTCAAGTTTTCAAGCCTTAAAAGTTTAATAAAC
>CM036542.1:832500-837500 GCA_020745685.1 Tautogolabrus adspersus | reverse complement strand
CCAACACACACACACACACACACACGCTGGGAGTGGGGATGATTTGGCGGTTCCGCTGCAGTGCCACTCTGCTTCCAATTTTAGCTTCATTCAGACACAGACAGCGTTTCCTTCCTCTGTCTTCAACCCCAGGAAGAGACGGGGAGGAAGGTGGGGGGAATGGGGGGTGAGGGGTCCATGTGGGGGAGGGAGGGAGGAGATTGTAGGTTTATAATCTGAATAAATCCGACTCCTTGTTTAATCTAAATTTCTCCCACACGTAGAAACGACAGAAGCAGGACAAAGCAGAGGAAGCGTTCACAGTTTGTTTGTTTCCGGGACAGAAAGAGAAACTTCTCTAACGCCTCTAATTCAATAAATGAATCTGATACGACACACCTCATCGTCCCCTTGTGCAGATTTGATCTCTTATATTAATTGTTCTGTGAAAACGTGAACGTGTCCGAAACGATTCCCTTTGTTGAGTCTTTTTAAAAACATGTCATCTGACTGAAAGATCCTTTAAAGAATAAAATACTTTAAGGTAAAAACTTTAAACGTCCTTAAAGATTCAGACGATGTGAAATCATCTTTGTCGTTCTGTCGTTTCCTCTCTCGTCTCCTTCAAAGATCACAAAGACTCCTTTTACTTCGATTCAAAAAGCTAATGTGGTAATAAAGTGAGAGGCGCTGAAAGATTCATTTGAAATGTTCTACACATCGACAGAATATTTAGAGCGTCCTTCGGTTTATATTTAATATCTTATCAGAATAAACGGATTAACACTTTTATTATTCTCAAATTGTTCCCAAATTAGTTTACAGTAAACGAAGACGAAGTGTTTCCCGTCTGTTTCAGTGTGTGTGTGTGTGTGTGTGTGTGTGTGTGTGTGTGTGACAGCAGTGTTAGTCAGACCCCCCCTTCCTCCCTGAGTCAACCACATAATAATCACATCTCTCTCTCTCTCTTCATATCTCTCTGTCTGTCTTTCTCGCTCCTCCTTGTATCTCAGATTCTCGCCCCGCCCCCACACTCCTGTTATCATTTATTTCTCTCTTTCATCTTTTATTCTTTTCTTTCTTATCAATCTGTTTTCATTTCTTCTCTTTGCTCACCGTCTTTTTCTCGTCTTTCATCCTTTTACGTCTCCTTTCTTTCTTCCTTTTTCTCACTTTTACATCTCTGGTTTAAACCTTAATCTTTCTCCCTTTCTTTCTTCTTTCTTGTATTCCTCTCTCATTGTTTGTTGCTTTATCATTTATAATTTTATTTACAGTTTACTCTTCTTCTCTCGGGTTTTTGAGGTTTCTAAAAGGTCACATATTCTCCTCCTCTTCAGTGTAAATAAGTGTCAGAGCTCCTCTAAACATGTGTGTGAAGTGTCTTGTTCTAAATCCACTCTGATCCTGTATTTGATCATGCCTATAAACCCCTCTATTTCAGCCCTGCTCAGAACAGGCTGTTTCTGTGTCTGTAGCTTTAAATGTAAATGAGCTGTGTCTGACCACGCCCCTCTCTGGAAGGGCTTGGGTGGCTCGGGCTTTCTCGCTCCATGTCCTATTGTTTACGGTGAGAAGGCAGACTCAGAGGGCAGAACAAACACCTAGCTGTGGGAGTGTCACCCACCTGGGGGAGGGGTTACTGCCCTTTGTGATGTCATGAAGGGAAAATCTCCAAACGGCCTGTTTGAGCACACATTTTCTGAAAAGTGGAGCAGGCAAAAGACGGAGAGGATGGACTTTTCTCATCATTGGGGGGTTTGTAGACAGACTAGAGACACATATTAGAGTTAGAGAAACATGGAGAAGAGGATTCAGCATAACATGACCTTTAATGCTGCTTCTACTGAATTTTGTTGTAGACTTCTACAATGACAATAAACTTTGTCCTTATGTCCTTGTGTCCTAAATTGTTTTATTTCCTTCTTTAATTTTTTAAGGGTAAAATTGCTGAAATAAACTTCCCCCTCTCTCTCTCTCTCTCTCTCTCCCCACCAGGCGACCTCTCATAGCTCGGCCATGTTGACCAGTGAGGGGGCGCACACCATGGAGCAGGACGACACGCTACAGGAAGCCAAGATGGCGTCCACCGCCACAACAGCATCCGGCTCGGACGGCGCCGAGACGACACAGGCAGACTCAGACGTTGACATGGAGATGGACGTGGAGGAGGCAGACATGAGCCAGTGGACGGAGGCGGAGTTTGAGGAGAAGTGCACGTACATTGTCAAGGACACAGCGTGGGAGGCGGGGCCAGACGGTGATGCAGTGACGACATCGACGACAAGAGCCGAGGCGTCGTTGCCCCGAAACCTGGCCTTCAAACATCTGGTTGACGGCAAGGAGGTCAGACTAACAGACACACACACGTTGGCAGACATACCAACTTTCTCTCTAGTCACAATTTGGCACACAGTGAGGCAGAGAAAGCGTCTGCTCACACACACGCGCACGCACACACACACACACACACACACACACACACACACACACACACACACACACACGCACGCACGCACGTGAGTCAGATGTGGGTCATGTAATGAAGAGGGGGTCGTGTCTCGCCGTATATCCTCACACACATTACAGAGACAAATCTGTGTGTGTGTTAAACGCCTGGAGCAAAATAATTTACACACACACACAGTAACTGAAGCTGTGTGGTTTCTCGACGACTTCATCTGCTCGTATCCGTCCATGAAAAACATTTATCATGTGAGAAAACGACGATGGTTTTATCTGGAGTATCAGCGTAAAAACCAGAGAAGAAGAAAAGGGCTCTTACAGATTGAAAGCGGGATACTGGGGAGGACAAAAAATGTTCAGACACAATTTAAATCAAAGCGAGAAGAAAAAGGAGATGAAATGTGTAACATTTTAAAATTGTGAAAAGTTAGAAAATAAAAATGTAAAAGAATATAAATAAGTCTTTTCAGTTATTGAACCTGCTGCAGTACCTCTCCTCGCTGGCAGGGGTCACTGTTCAGCATCTCGGCTGCTTCTTCACATTTATCCCCTCAGATGCTTCCTGTGTGAACACGACAGGGTTCTGCGTCGTCATCGTTCGTTTAAATAAAGATTTATTGGAGTCAAACTTACAGAAAAAAAGCAGTTCGGAGCCTGATGGATAACTTTAGGAGGTTACAAATGGCGGTCGGTTCTTCTTATCAGGCAGGAAAACAAAACAAATCTTCGTCACTAAAGACTTCCTGGCATCCCAAATAGCGACCTTGTTACTTTTTGACGAAGCTGAGTGGATAAAGTTTGAGTTATTGATCGAACGAATCAAAAAGTCAAATCGTCAAAGGTTGAAACTGAGGTTAGATAAGATTATGGGCTCGCACGAAAACAAAACGAGTCTCTAGTGAAGTCAGGAATTTACAAAAACATAATCTTTATTGTTCCTAATTCTTCAGACACACGAACAAAACCCACAACTGAGTGAGAAAAATGAATATTATCAGCGGCCATCCATCACAGATTTAAACGTGGAAAAGTCATGTCTGCAGATGTGGAAGAAGAAGTGCACGGTTTCAGGTCAAAAGGTCGTAACTTTAGTGAGTGTCGGAAAAGCTAAAGCGGCGTGATCGCATAGATTTCCTCGTCATGAGCTTATCAACGGGAAACTGAGGAGAAGTGTGTTTAAGAGCTGATTGGCTATCAGCTCGTATTTATCCTGAGAGATAGAGAGGAAGAAGGGAAAGGCTCAAGAAGCTCTGATCAAAGACGATGGTGTTCTGCCGTCGTAACAGTCTGCTAATAAGTCAGAACCCACACACACACACACACACACACACACACACACACACACTCTTGTGTTGGTTCTCGTGGAGGGTAAAGGGGGATTTCCCACAGAGATGTTTGTATGGGTTCTGTCTAGTCGCCACATAATCCCTCTCTCTCTTCTTTGTCCGTCTATTTTTGGCTTCGTCAACGAATCAGACGAGACAAAAAAGAGGAGAAACAGAATGTGTACGTTTCAGAGCGTGAAGCGGCAGCAGCTTAGGTTTTGATGTGGTGACGAGAGGTGTGACATCAGAGAGATAGAAAAAAAAGAGATTCTTTTTAAAGCCACATGCAAACACACAATCGTACATGTACACGCACACACACTCGAAAAGAATCCAAGCGTGACTTTTCCTCATCATCACGATCTGTGCAGACAGCTGGTTGGTCTGCATGTGTACAATAAGACTTCATCAAACCTAACTGATGCATGTGCACAACAGCATTAGAAATTAGCATGTTTCTCATAACTACGGCAAGCCAAGCGGTCAAAAAGTCGAGTCAAATTGTGTTTGAATTAAAATAAAAGGAGAGAGTAAATGTCTTTGACATGACCTTTCAGCGCAGGTCAGGAAACATTCCTGGTGGCGTGCACGGACGCAGCGCCTCGGGGAGCGCCTCGTTTCTAGATTTCTAGTAATGAGTGAAACATCTGCAGATTATGAAGTGCTGTAGTTATAACATCTCATTTGGAGACGCTTTTCAAGTGAATTCTGCTTGAAGTGTTTGTCTTTTAAAGCTCATAATGTTATAAATGTTTTGTGTATACCTCTTTAAATCACTATGCATGCTTATTTAATATAAATTAAGACAATAAAGTGAGAAATAAACGAGCTAACGAAACTTTATGACCAACACTTTGCAGCAAAAGTCCTTTTTGCAGGTTTAAACACGTTTCAACGTCACAAATGACCCCGGTTTGATGCCTTTGATCCTTATCGTCTTCACACTTCAAGGCTGCGCTCCATCTTTTGTCTAAGACATTTGTGTGTGTGCGTGTCTTGGTGCAGGTGGTTGGCGTGTGCAGCAGGGAGTACATCCCAAAAGGAACCCGCTTCGGCCCCCTGGTGGGCGAGATCTACACAGCTGACAGCGTCCCCAAAGACGCCAACCGGAAGTACTTCTGGAGGGTGAGCACACAAACGCACAAACACACACACACAGTAGCACACACACTTCCTAAGAAGCTGGAGGGACCCCTTCCTGTGACGTCATGCACATTTAAAGTCAGTCAG
>CM036542.1:685000-830000 GCA_020745685.1 Tautogolabrus adspersus | reverse complement strand
AAGGTGGCAGAGGGACCAGCAGACCCAGCCTGGGCGACTCCACTGCCCAGGGAAAAATGCGCATGACCTGGGGGACAGAGGCAGGAGGTACCCATGCCCCCCCTCCCCCCTCTCTAAAGCCTGTGTGTGTGTGTATACAGTATGTGTGTGTTGCCTTTAACTAGCTTCCTCTGTCATTTAGCCCCAAAGGCTCCCATTGACCTGCAGCTGACTTCGATACTGATGTTAACCTGCAGCTCAAACGCTCACCTGCACTTGGATGCGTTCACTTTAAAGCTCCAAGTTTAAGCAGCGAGTGAAGTTTTCAACAGTTTCACTAAAGTAGCGCTACACCACTGTTAAAGTAAAGGATTGGCGTTAAAAAATCGACCTTATTTCAAGTACAACAAAACAAACTAATCATTAAAAATGAGATGTTTTAACTGTAAATGCTGCTGAATGCATTAAGGAGTCCAGACCCTGGTGGTGGTGAAGCTGAGGTCTTGTTGAGACCGGATGAGTGAAGAGTTGATGGATGATGATTCTGCGAAGACGGGCGTTGATGGGGAGGTGGAGGGGCGGACGAAACATCTGCATGAAGGAACTAAGGCAGAGAGAGAATCATATTTATTTTTTAGTTCTGTCTGTTCAGTGATTGTTTCCTAACATGAGTCAAACTTGTGACTGTTGGTTTTGGCTCCACCAAAGTCTTCGCTCTAAAAACAGAGTCAGAGAAAATCTCATACGCTGAGTAAAAGCAGGAAGAAAAACCACAATGTCTCTGAGTAACGCTAAAGTGAAAACCACGCAATGGGGGCAAAAGGTACAAGAAGAGGCCATCCAGTGATTTCAGTCAGCTGCTTAGAAGACATTTTAAGATATCAAGTAACTCTTATTGAGACGTGCAGCATCATTCTGGATTTCTCAGATCCGAACGCAGTGACATCTTGAATTTAACTCCAGCGGGGTTCCATGTTTCATTCTCTTATCTGAATCATGTTCTTCATGTTTTTGCTTTTTGCTCTTTCCACCGAGTCAAAGCAAAACCAGACGTGTGAGTGTGCTGACATCTGTGTGTGTATGTGTGTGTGTGTGTGTGCAGCAAAATGACTGAGCGTGCACCAGAGTCTCACTCCCTCACTTTCTCCTCTTCCTTCATCTTCTTCTCTCACTCTTTTTTGTCGCCGTCATTTAGCTTTCTTGAAGTGATAGCACTTGAAAGCACCTGCCCACCGTGTGTGTGTGTGTGTGTGTGTGTGTGTGTGTGTGTGTGTGTGTGTGTGTGTGTGTGTGTGTGTGTGTGTGTGTGTGTGTGTGTGTGTGTGTGTGTGTGTGTGTGTGTGTGTGTGCGTTTGTGATGTGTTCAAATACGCTCTGCTCTACTGACAAAAACACTCTCTCTGATGACACACACACAGTCATAAGACATGCCAACACATTCACACCCACTCTTTTCATCTCAGACACATGCTAGCTCACACACACACACACACACACACACACACACACACACACACACACACACGGTGCATCTGTGAGTGTGTCGGCCATTTGCTCTGATATATCTGCCACTTGAAAAGACCAGAAAGGAGAGCAGAGGAGGTGGAGGAGGAGGGAGTGGTGGAGGTAGAAGAGTTGCACCTCCCACCCCCTCTGTTGACTACTTGAACTTCCTGGCAGAAGGGCCGTGTTGACAGATTGATATCTCCAAGATGGCGGCCCTGTTTGTTTTCTGGAAAAGAGGGAAGGAGGAGGAGGAGGAGGAGGAAGGCTAACTGATAACCTCAATGTTTACACTCTGCCGCTATACTACTGATGCAAGGGTCACTGGCTGTGTGTGGAGGAGGGGGGGGTCGAACAAATTTCATCAGGGCTTGCACTCAAGATTAACTTTGACAACTCTTTCTCACACACACATTCACACACACTCTTACACTCACACATACTCCCCTCAGGTTGACCTCATGGTAAAAAGTTGACTGGGCAGTGGATAATAGACGACGTCTTTTTAAGGGCCGGTCTGCAGCCGTTTAACAGCCGAGATGTCCCGCTAACTGACTACCCAGGGCTTTTAGAGTGTGTGCATGTGAGCTCTCCTCCTAATCCACTCTTTCATCATGCCGGGGACACAGAAGGTGCGAGTGACTGAGGAGGAAGCTCTCTGGTGTAACCTTTGGCCCGGAAACAATAGCAAACGGCCAGGAGAATCAGCAGAGTAGGAGCTTGATCAAAAAAGTGTGTGTGTGTGTTCTCCAAAAGTGGAAGAGCAAACGAATCAGACAGAGGCCTTTGTCTGCAGGCGCCTCGGTGTGTGTGTGTGTTTGTGTGTGTGTGTGTAACCTGTCACACGGTGGAGGGCAGGTGGGGGCCAAGCTTTTGCAGAGGGTATCTCCAGCAGGAAACCTTCCATCAGCCCTGCCACCATTTTGATTTTATCTTGATTTTATAAGCACACACACACACACACACACACACACACACACACACACACACACACACACACACAAACACACTCAGGTATAAACACACACAATGCCCAAAGGCAGCTGTCACGCCTCACTTCCCGTCTTTTGCCCCCACCCTTGCCCCTCTTGCTCGTTTGTCAAGACTGTCACCTTAATTGGCCCACTGAGTTACTTATGGTGTTCCTTAACCCTCCGACACACACACACACACACACACACACACACACACACACACACACACACACACACACACACACATACACACACATCTCTGCAGAGAGGGATTTCTTTGAAGAAATTTGAGTAGTAATTTGTGATTTTAAGAAGAAGCGTTTTCTTTTTGGACACTGATTCTGGTTCTGACACTTGGAAATGAGTCCAGTTGTAGGTGGACTGGTGTTTGAACTCCCACTGACCTCTTCTCTCTCTCTTTCTGTCTCTTCAGAGCAGTCCCTCTTGGAGGTCAAGCAGCAGCAGGTGAACAGTGAGGAGCGTTCAGTCGAAGCCTCCAGCCCGTCCCCCGTCGCAGTGACCCCCAACCCGCCCAAGAGGGAGCACAGCGTCCTCTCCATTCTGCGTGGCACCAGCTCTTCCTCGTCAACAAAGAGGGAGCCAAGTCGGCCCCTTCCCACCCGCCCTCGCTGTGCCGACAGCCCTGAGCGCCCCTTGTACCCTCGTGCCCTCTACCCAGCTCTCAGGCCCCATCATCACATCCCTGACGACTTCCTTGGGCACAAACCTGGCCAGATTGGTTACCCCGCAACTCGTTCACCTGGCAACCAGTCTTCAGCCACACCCAGCCCGTCGGCGAGGAGCAGCCCAGAAAGCAGCCCTCAGGGAAGCCCCTCGGGTCCATCCCCAGCTTCCTTCTACCCTCCCAGATTGGGTTCCTATCCTGGTTACTCCCCGCCATCTGCACCGCTCTCCTCATCCTTCTACCCTCCTGGAGCCCCCTACTCACGCTACCTCCTGCCCCCTCACTACCCTCTGCCTGGTGGTGGTGTCCCCACTGTTGGAGGAATCTTTCCGAGGATGTACCCCCTCTACAGCAGCCTCCTGCCCCATCACGTGCCCCTCCTGCCTTCTGACACAGCAGGGAGGCCCTACCTGATGCCAGAACCAGTCCACCCCACCTCCATCTCCTCCCACAGAGACTTCCTCCTCCATGGGCCCACCAGTGCCTTCTCAGCCGCCACTTCCCTGAAAGATAAAGCAGGGCCTCACCACCCATATGCAGGGCATCCCCATCATCATGGACCCTCCCATGCACCCTCCAGCGGCTCTCCAACAGCAGGCACAGCACCTCCCAACGAGCGGATGCCCACCAAGCCTACCTCAGCCCTGCTTGGTGATACAAGCGATGAGGAGGCCATCAACCTGACCAAGGTGAAGCGTGGCATTGGCTCAGCCGGCTACAAGGCACTGCCGTACCCGCTGAAGAAGCAGAACGGAAAGATCAAGTATGAGTGCAACGTGTGCAGCAAGACCTTCGGACAGCTGTCGAACCTGAAGGTGAGTCTCAGGCAAAAAAAATAAAATACAGACAACAAGTTATGCGTACCAAACCAATGGACGATGTTCTTGTCTCCCCTGTTCTGTTATTCTAGTCAGTGCCTAAACAGAGCTTTTTTGTTTCTTCTTCATCATGCTCAGGTTCATCTTCGTGTGCACAGTGGAGAGAGACCTTTCAAGTGTCAGACCTGTAACAAAGGCTTCACCCAGCTGGCTCACCTGCAGAAGCACTTCCTGGTCCACACTGGGGAGAAGCCACACGAATGCCAGGTGAGAGATGGTGCTGATGCCTGATTTCCTTGACAAATGACTAAACACCCAAACATGAGGATTAGATTTTGTGTTGCTACAAGCCGCTGATGCATTTTGTTCTGTCACCTCTGCTTTTACAGGTTTGTCACAAGCGCTTCAGCAGCACCAGCAACCTGAAAACGCACCTGCGCCTGCACTCGGGGGAGAAGCCCTACCACTGCAAACTCTGCCCAGCCAAGTTCACCCAGTTTGTCCACCTCAAGCTGCACAAACGCCTGCACTCCCGTGAACGTCCGCACAAATGCTCCCACTGCCAGCGCCACTACATCCACCTTTGCAGCCTGCGTCTCCACCTGAAGGGGTACTGCATGGCGGCTAACTCTGGTCCCGGCAGCCCAGCTGTCCCCAGTCAGGCTGCCTTGGATGAGGTGCAGCGCGCCAATGAAGAGATTGAGCGCTTTGATGTGAGTGAGCATGCCGAGCGTTTGGAGCAGCTTCAGGGCGGGATGGAGGTGGAGGCCATGTTGGAGAAGCAGGTCTTGGGGATGCTGTGGAGGGAGACCGACCTTAAGTCCTCTCATTTTCATCCGCACCACAAGAGCAGCCCGGCTGAGCTCCTGTCTTCGGGTTATGGTGCATACGCGACCCCGAGTGAGACATCAGTCATCAAGATGCGACGCAGCAGCCCCATCCTGCCGCTCCCGGCCCACGTCACCATCAAGCAGGAGTCAGAGGATCACGCTTAAGTGACCTTTTAACCAAGATTTGAGACTTGACGACTCCAAGCGGACTAGGTTGCCGGGTGCAACAGCTGTAAATAATAATCTTTCTACCTGGTTGTCATCAGGAGGGACATCATGAGGACTCCAGGTTTTGAACCTATCAGGGACTCACGTACTCAGGGCTCAAGAGACACTGTCCCACGACTACTTAGCAGTTTATTTTACTTACAGACAATCATCTACCCAGGACTTACCTTTAATGTAATTAATATAATGCTATTATCATTGTTGTTGTTGAATGATTTGGTCTTTATTTTCAAATGCTTTTGGATCAGTTAGTTGTTCTATAACCTCCTTAATTTATTACACTTTTTATTTGTCCTCTTTGAAAGCAATAAGTGGAAGGGATGGTTACACAGACGGGAAGAAATCAGTGGAAACGACATTTTCTTTGTGATGTTTTGTTTTTGTTTCTCTTCGTGGCCATTCTCTGTAGATGACACGCTCCTCTATGCCTATATCCGTCCTGTGGCCTCTGACCTCTAGAAGCAGGGGCGTCCACTCTTCAGGGTTTTGTCTATTTAAATTGAAGAACCGGTTACAGCAGGTTAAGAAGAGGTTGAAGAACATGAGTTTGTTAATTTAGCAAGAAGAGCTTTAATTCAACCCTGCTTGATAGCTTCCCTAAGTGTGTCTGTGTCCTTCTCTGATGCCTACTTAATTTAATGAAAGAAACAAAGGGCATTTTTTGTATATTTTCCACAACGGTTACCTCAGTGTGCATGTTGCTCAACGAATGTGTGTATGTGTGTGTGTGTGTGTGTGTGTGGGTGTTTAAAGGGACAGCTGGAGGTGTGAGCTTTCTATTTATTTAAGTTTTGCTACTTGAAGAAGAAGAAGAAGAAGAAACCAAACTGAACTGGAGTGCAGCTCTTCATGTGGTCCAAAGGAGCGGTAACGACCCGCTCGACATGTAGCACATAACGGTCTCGGGAGGCTGGACAGCCGACCCCGTCGCCGTCCTTTTTTTTCGTTTTTCTTAAACACTGTCGTCATCCAGCAGGGAGGTGAACGTCCTCACAATAAGGGATTCACACGCGACGCTAGAAACCAAAGTTCACTCGGCTTTAATTTTTTAACGCAAACCAAAAAAAAAGAGGAAAAGAAATTGAAAAGAAGGGAAGAAGGACTTGAGGGATCCGAACGCTGACAAAGGGAAGACGTACTGTGTGTATATGATGAAGTGTTTGCTCTTTAGCTGTCGTCTCACGTTGTCTAGATGTTTTTGTTTGTTGATATTTCTTTGGTTGAGAAGCGATGGCCCCTTCTTCAACCCCACCCGTCCGCCATCTTGATAACGAACTGGCAAACACCAAAGCACCTCGGCCTTCTTTGATGCACTGGCCCCCCCCCCTCCCTCTTACTTTATAACTTCAGTGCCGATGCTTGCACCTCTTACACTGTGTAGAAAATAAAAGAAACTGGTCGTCATGGCATTAAGACTTAGCTTAATGCTACCAAAGCAGCTGTGACTTTCTGCAGCAGTTGCACATCAACCTGAACTCTGGATCTCTTCAGTCTTTCTCTCTAATGTTTGACCAAAGCGTCTCTTTCTCTCTGATCTGAGCTTTAACTCCAGAGGAGAACCCCCCAAAGGACTGTCTCTGTTTACATTCTGGTTTACATAGTTATTTATGTGCAAAAATGTCAAAAAGTGTAAATTATGATATAAATGTTCACTGCTCTAATCTAAACCCTCTCTGGCTCCGTGTGTTTCTTCTTACCCTGGTGTTTCAGAACAATCACACACAGGTCACAGCTTGATCATCAGCAGACTTCTGGAAACAACATCTTCTCACATTTCTGAGTGTTGGACCCTTGCACTTTTTACTCATCCAATGCAATCCAAGTTTTGAGGTCACGTAAAGCAGCTAACAGCCAAGTAAAGAGTCTGTAGATTAAGTGTTGTATATCCAACACTGACTACGTAGTAGTTTTCACGATGACAAACATTTGAAGATATATAGATAGATACTTCATTAATCCTTTGAGGGATATTAAACTGTTACAGCAGCTCAAGACATCACACACAAACACTGGACGAAGAACATCTAAGCCCAGTTTCCATCAAGCGCTCTGCTTCAGTTCGGTTCACATTTATTGGCGTTTCCACCGTCAACATTTTGGAATGGTACCAAATGAACCGACCAGTCCCGTCCACTTTTTTGCTTCCCTTCTGTTGGGGTGCCAAGCGTACCAATCTGACCATAAAGGGCGGAGCTAGACACATTGCAGTCTGCTGATTGGTTGAAAGAATCATCACTGCCCGTGTGACAGCGTTAATAAAGACAAACACAAAACTCATCATGTTTAAATATCCTGTGGATTTTCTGGCTGTTTTTGTTTCCTGCGACTAATGTCAGCGTGTAGCTCCGCCCCATGGACGACCTCGGAGGTGCTGACCTCTGCTGGACGTCCTCCATTGTTGACCTTTGTTTACTGTGTCACCTTTTCTTCTTTGTTAGCGACCTGAAGTGTAATATCCTGGAGATCCTGGAGAGAAACTTCAGGGAAGCATCTGAAGAAAAACTAGCACGGACTGAAATCTGAGCTGCGTGTAGACATTAATACAAAGATTTATTTGAATAGCATCTTTAAGGAGAAGACATCAAAAGAACACACTTGACAAAACGTTTTGTTTGTTCTAATACATTGGTGATACTTAGCAAGAGTAGTGTGCAGGATTTTTCTTTTCAAACAACATAAAGAAAAGCTGCAGAGCAGATTATTTAATCAAACCTGTCAGAGGGGTCTCGCACGTTTGAATCAAGAAAGGTGAGGCAGACGTCAAAATGAAAACAGCCGAGGCTGCCGCTTCTTTTCATTCAGGAATCAAACCTTTCCTACAAGTCAAGTCATATTTATGTATAAAGCACATTTAAGGACAGCAGCAGCTAACCTATTATAAGAATACAGAAACAACAACAAAGAGAATCCTATTCACGACTCAAATACTGACATATAAAAGTACATTTTGAGGGAGGATTTTAAAGAGTCAACTGAGGGGGCAGAACTGATGGAGGGGGGGCCTGTTCCACAGTTTTGCCTTGACCGCAAAGGTACGATCACCTTTGAGCTTGAGACATGAACGAGAGACTCACAGGAGGCCCATGTCAGACGACCTCAGGGGCCTAGAGTAAGGGCGACGGAGGTCCGAGGCTAAGATGAATAAATGAGGAATAACAGAATAAAGCTTTAAAGTAAAGGAAGTAAACTAAGGAGAGAGAGAGAGAGAGAGCAGCTGCAAGCCGAGAGCAGACATCCACGAGCCGCATGTTTCACCGCTCACACATTCATTCACATATCGTGACTTTTACTTCTGCTGTAAACCAGACTCTCTGGTAGAAGGTCGTGAATCTTTATGTCCGTTTCCGTGCATTGCCGAGCTTTAAGACTGGAGCAGGAAATGGGAACACAGCTCTCCGTGCCCGTTGGGCTGCAATAACTGAGGTCTGTCTTTTATCGAGGATGCAGTAGACGTGCAGACAACATGAGTCATTTAAGGGCCCACAGACGAACAATCTCTGTGGAATCTGGATTTTACGTCCTGTATCTGGACTGAGATCCCATCTGAACTTCACACTCTTTAAGTGCAGAGACGTGATGAAGCACATCCCTCCTCCGAGTTATCAAAGATCTCACATAGATTAGAAGTCACTGTTTGAGAGAGCAGTTACCTCACCTCCATCCGTTACCTCATCACCCAACTCAAAACACTCGCTGCGCCCCCTCCCTTTGACTCAGCAGCTTTCACTTTTGCACACAGCGTCTCTCTTTTCCTGTTTCTTCAATCTTATTATTACTATCAGGGAAACTTCTCAAGTCACCGTTGACACAGCGAGTTCCACTACCTCAGCATCATGACGCCGGGGTTTCACAGCACTTTTCTGACCGGGGGAGGACAACATCCCCCTCCACTGTAGGAGGGGGTGGGGGGATATCCCACGGGCCTCGAAGCTTTACTAAAACGTCAGATCAGTCTTCCGCTTTCCTAAACCGAGGTGATGTTTGTTTATCTTCCAACCTTTAATTTTTAACACTCGCTCTCATCTCACACAGTCGTCCTGTCACACAAACAGCTGACATTAGAAACCGACAGATTTGAAGAAAATGGACGCCCACATTTTAAAGTTAGAGGAAACTGGCGTCCATGTCAGGGCTGTTTGAGTAGAAGAGAGGTGTGATAGAGAGATAATACTACACGTTACCCTCTTTGTATGAACTCTTATATCACATTAAAATCCAAACACAGAGGTGGAAGCACGTGGACAGGTCGGTTAGTTGATGAAGGTCATGTAAAGAAAGGTGCACATTACAACATAACAAACTTCTTTAAAGAAAAAACAGATGATCCAAAGATTTTCTTGTCAGATGTTCTTGTGGTGTGATGAAGAGGCTGACAGCGTCACATAAATCAAACAAGGATAGCAGGTAGAGCCGCCCTGGGAAAAGGCAGAACTGTACCTTTAACTATGTACCTTTCTATTATAGAAACCTTGAACCTTGAGTCTTGGAAAATAATTATAATAATTATTAATCCATTATGTAATGCTGAATGGACTTGAGCTTGTTCAGTTCTTTTCTCGTCTTCTGACTCCTCAAAGCTCTTTTACGCCGCAGGTCACACCTCCACATTCACTCACTGATGGTAGAGGCTGCTGAGTAAAGAGACCATCAGTATTAACTCATCCATTCATACACATTCACACACTGATGGTAGAGGCTGCTGAGTAAAGAGTCCATCAGTATTAACTCATCCATTCATACACATTCACTCACTGATGGTAGAGGCTGCTGAGTAAAGAGACCATCAGTATTAACTCATCCATTCATACACATTCACACACTGATGGTAGAGGCTGCTGAGTAAAGAGACCATCAGTATTAACTCATCCATTCATACACATTCACTCACTGATGGTAGAGGCTGCTGAGTAAAGAGACCATCAGTATTAACTCATCCATTCATACACATTCACACACTGATGGTAGAGGCTGCTGAGTAAAGAGACCATCAGTATTAACTCATCCATTCATACACATTCACACACTGATGGTAGAGGCTGCTGAGTAAAGAGTCCATCAGTATTAACTCATCCATTCATACACATTCACACACTGATGGTAGAGGCTGCTGAGTAAAGAGACCATCAGTATTAACTCATCCATTCATACACATTCACTCACTGATGGTAGAGGCTGCTGAGTAAAGAGTCCATCAGTATTAACTCATCCATTCATACACATTCACTCACTGATGGTAGAGACTGCTGAGTAAAGAGTCCATCAGTATTAACTCATCCATTCATACACATTCACTCACTGATGGTAGAGGCTGCTGAGTAAAGAGTCCATCAGTATTAACTCATCCATTCATACACATTCACTCACTGATGGTAGAGGCTGCTGAGTAAAGAGTCCATCAGTATTAACTCATCCATTCATACACATTCACTCACTGATGGTAGAGGCTGCTGAGTAAAGAGTCCATCAGTATTAACTCATCCATTCATACACATTCACACACTGATGGTAGAGGCTGCTGAGTAAAGAGTCCATCAGTATTAACTCATCCATTCATACACATTCACTCACTGATGGTAGAGACTGCTGAGTAAAGAGTCCATCAGTATTAACTCATCCATTCATACACATTCACACACTGATGGTAGAGGCTGCTGAGTAAAGAGTCCATCAGTATTAACTCATCCATTCATACACATTCACACACTGATGGTAGAGACTGCTGAGTAAAGAGTCCATCAGTATTAACTCATCCATTCATACACATTCACACACTGATGGTAGAGGCTGCTGAGTAAAGAGTCCATCAGTATTAACTCATCCATTCATACACATTCACACACTGATGGTAGAGGCTGCTGAGTAAAGAGTCCATCAGTATTAACTCATCCATTCATACACATTCACACACTGATGGTAGAGGCTGCTGAGTAAAGAGTCCATCAGTATTAACTCATCCATTCATACACATTCACACACTGATGGTAGAGACTGCTGAGTAAAGAGACCATCAGTATTAACTCATCCATTCATACACATTCACTCACTGATGGTAGAGGCTGCTGAGTAAAGAGTCCATCAGTATTAACTCATCCATTCATACACATTCACTCACTGATGGTAGAGGCTGCTGAGTAAAGAGTCCATCAGTATTAACTCATCCATTCATACACATTCACTCACTGATGGTAGAGGCTGCTGAGTAAAGAGTCCATCAGTATTAACTCATCCATTCATACACATTCACTCACTGATGGTAGAGGCTGCTGAGTAAAGAGACCATCAGTATTAACTCATCCATTCATACACATTCAAACGCCGCAGATGAAGCAGTGGGAGCAACTTGGGGTTAAGTGTCTCGCCCGAGGACACATCAGACATGTGGCTGCAGGAGCTGGGGATCTAACCCCGAGCTTCTGGTGTAGAGATAAATGACTCTACCTCTGATCCACAGCCGCCCCTAGGCAGGTGTGATGCACCGGGCATAAATATTTACTTTAAGCCGCCAGACAACTTAAGGCGTGATTCATCTCACCTGCCCGGTCAGGTCAGCCACACGCCTTATTATCAATAACTCATATCCTCCACAAAAACAAAACGGATGAGTTGTACCCTGAACAGTGTGTCAATAAAGACATGAACTACTCAGACCAAATTAGTTTTTTGTACGAGGGTAAACGTGTTTATTTCTGCCCCAAGTGGACACTTGAGGAACTGCAGTTTTTTGCATTTCCACATTGGGTTATTTTTCAACACCGGATGTTGCTGCTTGATCGCACATTGTGTGCGACACCAGAAACTTTCAGAAGTTGGCCGATGGGTGTCTATCGTCAATGATTTGTTTCCATATTTTTGTTCCACTTGAGCTGATTGCAATCTATGGCGTTAACCAACGATCAGATGTTCTGTCCGACACTGTGGTCCAAACAAAGCGGAAAACAGACCAGAACAGAACAGAAGAACTCGCAGACCCCCCTCAAATCCCCTCACCAGAGACTCTGAAGCTTCTCTGATCAGGCTGCAGCGTCAGACTGTGAGGCTACAGCTGAGATTTGACAGTAAACAGCAACAGCACTGCTGGCATCTTTACAGAGAACACACTCGTGATTTATGTTCACAACTACACCCCGGCCCACACACAAACAGACACACACACTTTTAAAGAAATGCATAAACACAGGAACACACACCAGGAAGGGAACATGCACTTACTGTACAAAAACAAATAAAAACATGTGTTCCGGCTCATGTAATTCCAAACACACACAATCGAATACATGAATTATTCAGACACAGATTTATCATTCGTCTTCTTTCATGTCTCCGTTTTCTGAGTCATCATTTGTCTCTCGGGAGATCAGTTTCCCCTGAAATGTTGTGAATTGTTTCTATCATAATGAAACCATGAAGCAAACAAACCCCTCAACACCCACACAAACACGCACACACACAAACACACACACACGCAAACACTCTCCATCTCCTCTGAGCTGCGTTCCACCGTGACGCCACTGAAGACGTTTTTCGGAAAACGAACGGCGTCTGTTTTACCGTAAACACGTTGAAGCACATCATCACTTCGGTCAGACGCAGCCCAGGAGGGTCACTGGACCGGACGGGTGACTCAGACTCATCACCCCCCCATCCCCCTTCTGCTTTCATCCAACTTCCCTGAAATTCATTTTTCCTTCTCAAAACTTTGTGACAGGATGTCGCCGCCTTTTTTGGCGTTCGACAGAGGCGCTGATGGTACAGAGAAACCTCGTACTGTAACATCAGCCATCTAGTCCAGATGTTGTGTAAGCTAGCAGCATGGCTTTAAGAACAGCAGAGCTGGAGTCCATTCAGAAAGTCCAAAAAATGAACTTCCTACCTCCTTTCTTATCAGCTTTTCCTGGACCTTGATGAAAAACGTCACAGGGTCAGTGAACAACAGGAAAGGAAAAGACAATCGCAGTGATCAGATTCTCTGATCAGCTGCAGCTGTGTCTCAATTCAGGGGGTAGCATCCTTAGAAGGACGCAACCAGTGTTGTCACTAACGCGTTACAAATTAACGCGTTATTGTAATCTGATTACTTTCTTTCAGTAACGAGTAATCTAACGCGTTCATTTTTCCAAACCAGTAATCTGATTAAAGTTAGTTTCCTAAGTGGCTGTGCATTACTATTTTGTTATTGCCTCATAATGTATGTAGAATGCAGAATTTTGTTGTCATTTTCGAAGAGAATGAGCGGAGCTGATACGTTTCACTTTATTCAATGTGTGTGCTTCCACTGGGTCCGCTGCGCTGCGTCTCAGCTCCGTCTCAGCTCCGGCAGTCCGAACTCTAAATCCAAAGCTTCGCCTTCAGACTGGGCTCCCTCTCCACCACGATGGTCCAGGGCCACGCCCACAGCCCTGGCGACACTGCACCAACCTGTCTGTCGATCTCATGCTCCGTTATACCCTCACTATGAAAAAGACCCTGAGATATCTGAACTCCGTCACTTGAGGCAGAGACTCACTCCCCTGCACCTTGAGGGAGCGATCCGTCGTTTTCCAGCTGTCTCCTCCGCTGTATTTTATTATAAAGATATTGTTGTACTTCAAAGAGACTCTTTATGTTATTACAACGTGTACATAAATAAACTGAGTTAACATGGTGATAGCGCACTGAGCAGCATGATGATCAAAGCTCCGTAATAATGAAGCATGAAATATGAAAACTTTGTTTTCAGACAGGTGGGATTATACCACATCACACAACATGGACCATCAGAGAGTGTGTGTTCATATAGAAAAGACAGGAAGTCAGAGTGTGTGTGTGTGTGTGTGTGTGTGTGTGTGTGTGTGTGTGTGTGTGTGTGTGTAACAGTTAATAAGCCGCTCTGTAACATGTGGCTCATAAAAACTGCATCACACCTTTGTGCCATCTTTCAACACACACACACATTCTGTATGGATATGATTAAAAGACACACACACACACACACACACACACACACACACACACACACACACACACACACAAACACTAAACCACACGCCCACACACATTAATGAAAAATGAAACGATTCCACAGACACACACACACTCCTGCTTCGGTGTCATCTCGGTTCACCAGATGACGATGCAAACAAGACGGGACGATGAGCAGACAGTCTTTGTTCCACCTCCAGGAGAGTTCAGACTAATATTAGTTTAGAGATATTCACACTTAGAAAATCACAAGAATCATTTTAATTCTCATATTAAAGGTCCAATCAGTGAGATGTGTAGAGAGTGAAATGATAAAGTGAGCTTACTCTATGATCAGACATTAAGGAAACATGCTATGTTGAAGTGCTGGCTTCTCTGACAACAATGCAGCAGCCAGTATGTCCTCCTTCTAACTTTAGATTCTGGTCCTGAATGGTCTGGATTTGTTTGGACCAGAGAAGGTAGGCGGTTTTAAGGCACCCCCACACGGCCGTTTTGGACGCCCCTCGGTTTGCCAGATATGAGAGCAGTTATCAGGTCAAACCAACAGGTGTTGCAGCGATGGAAGCGGGCAAGAGAACTGGTTCAGATAGAAGTGATTGTACCCGACCTAAAAAGCCTCTGCATGTTTCTAATAAGCTCCACGAGCAGAAACGTGCTCAAACTAGGATCAATATTGGAGATGCTTTTGAAAAATGGAGAGAGGTTAGAACGCAGAAAGGTTTACAGACCGATGCAGAGCTGGATAAACACTGAAGCTTCAGTGTCCACCACATGGTGACCTGCGTGAGCATCCACTCTAGAGAGGGGTGGGGGGGGGGGGGGGGGGGGGGGGGGGACAGCTCTCTGCAATGTTTTGAATTTGGAATGCAGTACCCATTTTAAACACTAGGTGTCAGAGTTACATATTGCTCCTTTAACGCTGAAGTCGGGTGTACGCTGTACGATGTCAGGCTGATTTTGACCTGACTTTTGAGTCACATGACTCATTTGAAGCCTGGCAGAATATCAGCCTGATGGCACATATTTTGTGATTCAGTGTACTCTGACTGTTAGACATATCTTGGTTGTTCGGCTGCACACACTCACACAGTGAGAGCAGAGCCATGAGACGATTCCCAGACTTCAATGCTTTTATCCCCCTCTTTTCCTTTTTCTCTACGGCAAAGGCAGGAGAGTAGACAGAGTTTTAGATCAGGGACAGACAGAGTGGGGCCACAGGTCGGACTCAAACCCTCGCCGCCATCCTCGAGGACCACAGCCTCCATACATGAGGCGCGCACACCAACTATCAGGCCACCGGCGCCCCAAGAGCTTTTTTACCTGTTTGAGTCTGACTTCAACTCCCGCCTGTGGGAGTTTTCAAAAGAAACTTTATAAACAAGTCCTGATATCACTCGTACAGTGTGAGCTCTCAGGTCGGACAGTGTGTACACATTAATCGTGAGTTTGGTGGTTCTTCGTAAACAATTCACAATCGCACTACGTAAACCCGGCCTTCGTGTCTCAATCAGGATCACATGAAATCAGATAAATCAGCTCTGTGGGCAGAATGCAGAATCTCGAGACTCCTTCAAACGTTTGTTCTGTTCCATTAAAGGTCAAATCTTCAGTCTGCATTAAAAACACAGTTTCTGTCTCTCCCACACTGTCACACACATGTGATGTGACTCAGCACGAAGCATCCGTCTCAGTTAACCCTCCCCGTTTCTTCACACATATGGCGCCTCGTTCTTCTTCTCTTCATCTTGTTAACCGCAGCAGCCGGCATGTCTTCCTGCAGACCGTCTTACACATCACCACCAGCAGCGCTTCTGCTGCTGCCCGCGGAGACCGCAACACACTGACCCGGTCATACAGGGTTTATATGGTTACTGGAACACAGGGCGTGTGTGCGTGCGTGTGTGCATCGTGTGTGTGTGCGTGTGTGTGTGCATCGTGTGTGTGTGTGCGTGTGTGTCTGTGATGAGGTAAGGACATTTGGTGTTCCTCAGATCATTATTTATGGGTATTTAAACAGTTTTTGGGGTTTCATGAGTAACAGCTATGAAATGTTTTGGATTTTCTTCGTCGTATTTCTTAAACTGCCCGTCTGGTAACGAGCCTTTACGGCTGCATCGTAATTGGGGCAATAAGGCCAAACGACGTCCATGTTTCTGTCCCTTTAAGGCATTGAGTTTTATTCTAAGTTTCTGACAACATCCCTGCAGAGATGGACCATTTTGTTCAAGACTCAAAAGCTGACCAAAACCAGGAACTGTCGATATGTCGCCCTCTTCAGACTGGATCATAAATGACATTTAAATCTCAAAAGTCCAGCAACAGCAAAAACAAACTACTCAGTCGAAGCAGAGAGAGACAAGCCACTCCCAGTGTCGTGAGGGGAAATTACTGGCTGAAGGCGTAGACGATACAGCGGCCATCGAGGGCGGGCGCCAAGTTCTGAGGGGAGCCCCCATTTAAAAGTCCCCACGAATATGATGTTAAATGTAAACCCACATCCGGATGGACAAATCCCTGATTAACCTCTCCCTCTGCCTCGCACAGTTTACTGCTCACAACAAACCTTTGACACAAGTCACAGGCGGAAGAGAGGAGAGACGACGGGGCGTTCAGGTGCATGGAAAAAAATGCTTAATATACATTATAAATACTTTTAATTTTTATTCAATTAGTCCATCTTTGAACACACCCGAGGATGTAGCATTGCAGATAACTGCCGGGAGAGAGATCCAGAGTGAGGGGGCCGCCACACTGAAGCTCTGCCCCCGTGAGTCCGCAGGTTGGTGCGGGGGAGGGAGAGCAGACCGGTGTCGGAGGATCTGAGGCTCTGGGTCGGGAATGTCACAAGTACAAAACTTTCATATATCAAAATATGCTTTTATTTTGTATCTTGTATTGTTTTGAGCAAAGTTTGCTTTACATCCTGTAAGGATTAAAAACCTGCTTTTATTTTATTTCCCCTCTATGCTCCCTCTAAAGCCACGCCCCTCACTTACATGCACGAGCGCCGTTGCTCCAGAAGCGGACCTCAGCTCATCTCTTGCATTGTGTAGAAACTACGTCGTGACGTGCTTTGAGTGTGGGCTAGAGCACACAAGGAGTAGAGAGCAAGCAGGGAGACAGGGAGGCGTGTGATTGGTTCATCAGATTGGTACCTCGTGGCAGACATTGGTCGAAGTTTTTACAGACTTACAACTGCTACAGATGACGGATTTTCTTTGTTCCTTTTTCAGAGCACATGAGTTATTAATTTCTGTCAGGACCTAAAGACAATTTCAACCAACATCTTACAAAGTGGATCTGGAGGAAATGACCAACCCTGCCTTTAATAACGCACAACAGTTCCAGATTTGGTCACTTTGTTTATAACAGCTGTAAAGTCAATCTGAGGAACATTTCACTTTGATTCCAAAAGAATTGCCCAGATTGCATAAAAATAAGGAAGCCTGAAGTGGACATGCATCCATATATTTTAGTTTAGTGTATTTTCCTGCAATAACGAGTAAAATAAGATGCTCCTCTCGGGATCTCGACGTATTTATCTCAAGTTTTTTTTCATGCATGCTGTAAAGGCTCGTTCAATCTCAGTGCTACAGGAAACACAAGAAAAGTGTTTATAATGACGGCCTGAATACAGACTCACTGTCAGCCAGTCAGGAGCCAGAGGACAACACACACACACACACACACACACACACACACACACACACACACACACACACACACACACACACACACACACACACGATTAGGCAGCTCCATGTCCTGATCCCAGGGCTACAGGCGGAAAAGGGACACACGGTGCTTATTAATAATACTGAGTGTGTGTGTGTGTGAGTGTGTGTGTGTGTGTGTGTGTGCGTGCGCGTGCGTGCGTGCGTGCGTGCGTGCGTGCGTGCGTGTGTGTGTGTGTGTGTGTGTGAAAGATCAAAGTGTTTAAGCTCGCCAGCCCCCCATCATCCACATCCTCCTGTCGTCCTCTCTCTATCTGTGTGTCTGTCTCTCTCTCTCTTCAGCACCTGACTATTAGAGGGCGGCAGGGTTAATAACAGGTTGGCCCCCTGTGTGTTTGTGTGTGTGTGTGTGTGTGTGTGTGTGTGTGTGTGTGTGTGTGTGTGTGTGTGTGTGTGTGTGTGTGTGTTACAGGATGGCGGGAAACAACAGAGCACCTCCAGTAAAACACAGAGAGCATTTCTGTTCTGTTGACCTGACCCTCTGATTACTTGTGTGCCTGCGTGTGTGTGTGTGTGTGCATGTGTGTGTGTGTGCATGTGTGCGTGTGTGTGTGTGTTTTAAATGAGAGTCTAAGTTTGTGCAGTCGATAGTGAACACTTAAGAGTCCACACACAAAGATTGTTTGTGATTCAGACAAACAAAATGGCGTGCGACCCGGCACTCGTGGGTCTATTTCTTGTGATCTAGAACAAACGAGGGAGGATCTTAGGACGGGGGTGTACTTCCTGTTTTTAACCTCACACTCATTAACGTTCTTGAAGATGCACTATGTGTGTTTCTGGAGGAAACCTGTAGAGGGCGCAGCAGAGAACTCAGGCTGTAAACTACAAACATGGAGACACTCGAGGAGGTTACTGAGTTTTTAGAACGTTAGAATTATAACATGTTAGCTTTGTGAAGCAGTCTCATATTGGACTCAAAATGATGGGCTGCTCGGATCCACAAATGATTCATTAACTATTTCATTAAATCCCTGACTATTATCCGACATATTCACGGGTTCATATCAGTCTAAGTGTCTGAAATGTGGATATTTGGTTGTTTCTTTCTTCATCTATGAAAGTGAATTTGTGTTTGAGGACGTCTTGGGGAAACTCTTCTCTTCATTCTTCACCACTTTCTGTATCTTGAGACCGAACACATGATTTTAAATGTGCAGAACGAGCTGAGAAGCCTTCAAATCAGAGACTTTAACTTTACTCTCTTCTATGGTTTTGGCTCTTTCATGTTTGGTGGAAACGTCGTGTTGACAAGTTGAAATGACAGATTTCCTCACACTGTGTGCTCCTTTGAGTCTGTGTTTGTGAGGCTGGAGGGAGGTTTCGTGGTCAGGGGAAGGTTTTATTTGCAAGGGAGGAAAAGAAAGTGAAGACAGAGGGAGAGCAAGGGAAAGTGAAACATGGAGGAAGGAGTGATCGCACTGTTTTTACAAGTAGAAGAAGAGGAGGACATTTAACATGTTGTAGTGTTTGTGTGTGTGTGTGTGTGTGTGTGTGTGTGTGTGTGTGTGTGTGTGTGTGTGTGTGTGTGTGTGTGTGTGTGTGTGTGTGGAGAGAGTGAAGAGTGTCCTTGGAATCATTACAATCTTCACTCGTTTTAATTGGTTAAAAATGGACGTCCTCCCTCCGTCCCTGGAGGGCGTGTGATTGTGTGTCACAGTAACTGACGCTATTTTCACACTAAAACAAGACTCCTGAAAATGTCCGGAAATTTTCACCATGAGCTGCATGGCTCGGGCTTTCTCGCTCCATGCCCTATTCACATCTTTCACGTGACGTCACACAGTTATGGAACCGCCCACTTGGTGGGCAAGAAACGCATCGTAATGGTTACCAGCTACATAGAAGTTACCGTACTCTACTGACACATATACGTGTTTAGACCCTTTGTGAAAACGATCGATGCACAGTTGGCTGCACAAACAGCCTCGGTACATGGGGTGCGTGCACTAACCACCAGGTTACTGGCGCCCAAACAGACAGTTTCCTGAAGGACATTACTGCCTTTTGTGATGTCATGAAGGGAAAATCTCCAAACGGCCTGTTTGAGCACACATTTTCTGAAAAGTGGAGCAGGCAAAAGACGGAGAGGATGGACTTTTCTCATCATTGGGGGGTTTGTAGACAGACTAGAGACACATATTAGAGTTAGAGGAACATGGTGGAGTGGATTTTACAGAATATGTGACCTTGAAGGACTCGGACTCAGGTAGGGGTCTCGATTCTGGTTCTTCTTTGGTAGTTTGTCTGGGAGAAAAAACCTGTGCATGTGCACGTTTCACAAAACTAAACTGCAGACTAATTGTAAAATCTTCAGGACCTGAATTCAATCAAATTTAAACAACACAAATTCAAAAACAAGAATGTGTTAACCCGTGAGAATGTACTAAATGTGGTGAAAGAAATCCTCGGGGACGGGAACAGTTTTGTTTTCCACTTAGATATCTGAGGAAATTAGAAAAAGAGAAAACGGGTGTACAAAATGTTCCTTTTAATCTAATTTTGGGTTTCAAACGAACTGTTTAGAGCTAAGTGAGGAGGCCCGGAGGTTCTGTGGGGATCTGGATGTGTGTGAATGTGTTTTGTCTGCTGTAAACAAGCGCGTCTAGACACAGTTGTTGAGTTAAAAGAGAAACCGCACACACTCATTAACACTCATTCCTCTGCGATTTATCCTCGTTCTCTCCCTCCACTTGTTCTCTCTCTCCTCCTGCAGTTTGTGTCGTCGTGCTCAGATTGTTTCACTCAGCAGGAACACACTTCATCAGCACGCTGTCGTTTGTCGCTGCCTGTGCTGTGTAATCTGTGTGTGTGCAGCTTCAGACTCATGACTTCCTCTTCATCACTAATCACTCTCATCTGTTGATCTTCTTGATCTCCGCTCTGATCCACAGCAGAGCAGAGTGCCGCGGCCCCCCGAGGAGCAGACAGAGGTGTGTGTGTGTGTGTGTGTGTGTGAGACAGAGAGAGAGAGAGAGAGAGAGAGAGAGAGAGAGAGAGAGAGAGAGAGAGAGAGAGAGAGAGAGACTGTGGCTTCTCAGAATCAGGCGGGACAGAAGGGGACTGAGGAGAGTTTGAGGCATAGTTTGTGGTCAGTGCTGATGGTAAAAGCGTGTGTGTGTGTGTGTGTGTGTGTGTGTGTGTGTGTGTGTGTGTGTGTGTGGGTGTGTGTGTGTGTGTGTGCATGTGTGTGTGTGACAGAGAATGATTTCGCGGAATCAGTTGGAGAACTGCTGTCCGGTAAATCTTTGCCTCTTATTGGATCGAGCAGAGAGTGTTTGCGGTTGCTATAGAGACACAAACAAGCTGTTGATAAAAAACGCGTCCTTGTACTGATTGCATAAAAACATCCTTAAAATCGTCCTGAAAAACAAGATGCATTAGGATTAGTTATCACAAGGCTCTGTTCAGTTCTTCATTCTGATTGGCCAGTTACTCATAGCAACAGGCGGTTGCTAAGGACAAGGCTCTTGTCACAGGCCACACGTAGGCAGGCATTTATTTTTAAACTGAGGTTTTTCTCCTCCGTTTAAAAAAATAATCCCATCCACACACGCTCAGTTCTCAAAAACATCTTCGTCCCCATGAAAACGAAACAATGCAAGAATGCACTGTGACGGCTGAGCACGCCAAGTCATCAACTTGTTAAACCTGATTCATGCTTCTTGCGGTCGGCGCGGTGCGGACGGCGCGCACGGTCCCTGCGAACGTCGAGTCGTTTCATACTGATTGCGGTCGGAGCGCTCGGCGCTCAAGCGGCATAAAGTACTTCCGGGCCCTGCAGCCAATCATTGCTGCGCGGTCGGCGCGCACCCGTCCGCGTTGTTACAAAATCTTGGAGGTGCGCGGCTGGGCGCTCAGACCCTCCGCGGACCCTCCTCGCGCCGTCGCGCCGGCCGCGATTGCGTCATATCGCCGCGCTGACCGCGCCGACCGCGCCGTCCGCAAGAAGCATGAATCAGGTTTCAGACAACACCTCCAGGCGATCTTGTTACAGTCTGTCCGTCAATGTGCGGGCAAAGCAGCTCACTCAGAGTCAACGATTCCTCTGCAAAGACCATTTCATTTTCAAAGTTGTCCCACCAACTGGAAATCCCACCGGATCTCGTCCAAAACCGCAGTTGTTGGGGGCGGGGTTTGTGTGGTGGGAGTGTTGTATGAAGCAGCAGTGACCTCCATCGTCCATTCAGGCGTCTCTGCTCATCCACATAGTGGGAGAGTAATTATGTATGTATGTGTGATCATTGTAAAAAGTCCAGTTAGCAATGTTAGCACCAGCGCTAGTTGGGTAATGTCTGCCATCGCACTAATCTCATGTCAAATAGAGTGACAGCGTCGCACGATGACGTCAAACGGAGGAGAAACCAGCGCACAGCGTGACGATACAAGAACAAAGAAACACCTTAAACAGAGTTTCTGAACATCTTCATCCTGGAAGGAGTTTTACTAACGGAGAGTTTTCAGTGACCTGAAACGCAGTTTGCGTACAAAAGGTCAAAACGCAACGGGAGAAATCTGTTGTAAATGTTGCCATAGTAACAAATTACCCTTCTCCTCTCTCTCTCTCCTTGGTGTGTTACCATACACGGGTCGGACGCCAGCTCGGGAAATCCCATAAAAGAGTGTGTGTCAGCGAGATGACGGCGTGAGACAGACTCTTCATCATTGCGTCTACAGATGGAGTGTGTATACAAACACACACATATTGTACCCCACGCAGGGCCCAGGTCCTGACTCAACGCCATAAACCCGCCCCCCATCATGCTCGGCGGCAGCCTCAGCACTGAGGAAGCCTGACGTGATGACATGATGTGTTACAGCACTCACACAGCACACACACTTTGAATTAGCAGACTGGCAGTGTGACAAAAATGTGTGTAAGAGAGAGAGAGAGCAAAGACAGGCAGGATTCCAACACATGCACACACACACACACACACACACACACACACACACACACACACACACACACACACACCTGCAGGCGGCTATAAATGATGTCTATAATTATGTACAAACACAAATCACACACTCATGCTGCAAAGTGTATTTCCGCGAAAGCTCATGCTTGCTCACGAGACAAAACACACAAACACACACAAACACACACACACACTCACTTGTGCTGGCAGTGACGGAGAAGCCCCGAGGCTTGTCTGACAGGACAGTTTAGTGGTCTCATTAGCAGCACGCGGAATGCCAACAGATAATTAACCAGGAGAGATGAAGAGGGCCGAGTGTTAGCGGTTAAACATTCAGCAGAGTTTCTCTTTATCACGTGGAACAAGTGAAATGACAGTGAAACAGCGCAGCGGGAGGAGAGGGCGACTAATATGTGTCTCTAGTCCGTCTTCAAACCCCCCAATGATGAGAAATGTCCATCCTCTCCGTCTTTTGCCTGCTCCACTTTTCAGAAAATGTGTGCTCAAACAGGCCGTTTGTAGATTTTCCCTTCATGACATCACAAAGGGCAGTAACCCCTCCCCCAGGTGGGTGACACTCCCACAGCTAGGTGTTTGTTCTGCCCTCTGAGTCTGCCTTCTCACCGTAAACAATAGGACATGGAGCGAAGTGTACTCTGCACGGATACGATGGTTTCTGAAGCGACCGCGGACCGTACTCGAGTACACATGAATCGTGCCGGAGACCACCTCTTCAAGCGGACTCGGGCACGGTACCCGAGTACAATACAAGTACGGCACGTCTGTGTTCACACTGATCGAATTAACCGGACTTAGGGGTCAAGCGTACTCAGATCTGAACTACTGGCCTGGCATGTGTACTTCAGGGTCTTTGAGTCACTTGCAGATCCGTTTGCAACGGTGGTTGTTGTCACCCAAACAAGGAACTTTTTTGGAAATGAAAACAAAGTACCGGTTCTTTTGTCAGTGGATCTTTTTCGTGTAAGCTGACCTTCTGTCTTTTGCTCTCAGCTCATCAGATCCAACTGAAGACGATCAGTTATCCAATCAGGAGACCGCAAGTAGACGTCAATAATCCCATTCTTTGACAAATGAATATTTAAATCAAATCACCTTTATTTGAAGTCAATCTGGATAACAGTGTCAGCTGATTTACATGTATTATTATTTATGAACAGACGTTAAATAAAAAAGAAGACAAAATGCAAACGCTGCTAGAAAAGAACGTGATTAAAAATGGTCTAAATATCCCAAAAAGGAGGAAACTAAAGTTAGTGTTTGCTCAAACTGTTTTTCCTGTTCTAAAATTTGACAATGAAAGCTACATCGGGGCGAGTGCGGCCCCCGACAGCCTGCAGACTAAACGCTAATCGTGCCGTCTCGTTATCTAAGCCGAGTTCTTCACGTGAAACAGAAACCAGATGCTCATTTAAGCTCGGCAGCGGACAAAAAGGCTCGACTCAAACGTGACACAAACAGGCAGTAAAAGAGCCAAACTGTTGTGTTAATGGAGGAGAAATTAAAACACCTGTTAGAGAAAAACATGAGCAGGTTCTGCTGTGAATATCCTGAAGCTCCATCGGACGTCTGCAGAGAGAGACACATCGAAACAAGCTCAAAACAAAGAGAGGAGAAGCTCATCACTGTTCACTTCATCTGAATCCGATCACCCGAAGAGAAACACGTCACGAATCATTCTTTATTCCAGCTTTGAAAATCGTCTTCTTAAAGGCTAAACTGTTTGAGCTAAAGCTGCTCTTTCAAAGGGAATTCTAACCATTTCACACCCGAATGATATTTTACTTCTGACATATTTCGATGCCTCAAAAGGTACAGGTTTGGTTTAGCTCCGGTGAATCTCTTCAGCCTCGATCACGCTGCACCAGCTGCACGCTAAACCTTCAACCAAAAGATTCAATCAGAGTCCATCCACTCAGAGAGTTTGTTTTTCCTCTGAGACGATCCCGACAGAGATCGACCTTCTGTTTCATAGGAGGTCATTTTTTCCTAAAGCTGGTCGTTTCCTTTTTCATTTCTGAGCAAAAACACGTGCATGCTGTCGAACATTCAACGGACTTAACAGCCAATAAATGTAATTTTGCAAGTTAGACAGCGTGCAGGAGTTTGCGTGTGATTTTCTAAACGCTTTAAATTGTGACTTTGTGACTTCACACCAACCCGGCAAAAGTCAGGGCCCCAGGTGGGCCACCCCAGGGAAAAAAGTCTGGACACGCCCCTGATTCGACAGACGGGAGATCTCACAGAAAGTCACGTGATCAAACGTGACTTCGGAAGAAAAAGAAATATGGAGGACGATGGACGCCGTCAGCTGGCTGTCATGCTGTGTGTTCAGTTACGGATGAAATCCTGGCTGAGAAGACGGATTATGTGCGGCTTTAATTGATTTGCACGGCGAGCTGAGGGTGCGATGTCAGAGTATGCAACATTCGGTTGGTGACGCTTCAAATTCTTCTCGCTCTCATTGGCTGCTGGTCGATCTGGAATCATAAATATCAAACATGTTTGATATCAGGAGGCTCCGACTCATTTAGGAGCAGTAACATATCCCATAGTGACGCCACACACCTGAGGATTATTCGGACAGATAGTCGGTTGTGACAAGACGAGAGTCGGACCCTCCCGCGAATTCGGTCCGATGTTGGCAATGTGTCGCATTTGTGCTATTTATAGCGACTTAGCGTGCAGGAGTTTGTCTGCAGTTATAAGGTTATTAAAATGAAGACGTTACGTCACACTGAGCGTCTGGGACTTTTAATTTTCGTTACTGTGGCATCCAAACATTTATCGATATCGTATCAAGTTCAAGAAGATCAATCTGAGCCTGTCAACAAACAAAGTGTTTTCAGAGGACGTACTTTGATCAGGAGCTTTAAACAACACATAACAGCCTGTTTTATGGCTGCAGGCTGAAGCGATCTCCGGACAATTCAGACACCTTTCGTACCTTTTTACGCCACTAAATACCTAAAAGTAGTTTCCTGGTTTCAATCTTTCAAAGAGTGCCGGTTCAGTGAGAAAAACCCAAAGTGTCATGGCTACTCTCAGACCAGCAGAGGTTCTTGGACAGTTTTATTTTGGAGGTGAAGATGAGTGTTGCAGTCTGTGATGTAAACTCGCGTGTGGACTTCATGACAACAATGAAAAAGCAAGAATGTGTTAACTAAGGCAACTTCAGCAGGACTCTCCATCCGCTCCCCGTCGACACGACCGTCTCTGTCTTTGACTCGACCGGCAGGAAGATGTATGACAGGATGGAGAAACGAGGGATCCATCCTCCTCCTCCTCCTCTCTTCCTGTGGAGATGTTTGTTTGGAGACGAGGAGAAGGAGGTGAAGATTTGAGATAACAGAGTAGAAAAAGGAGAGATCCTCTGCTCGCTTTACGACCTCTTCACGTTCAGAAAGTCTTTTCTTATGAGAGCAGAGAAGGAGAAGAGGAGGAGGAGAAATATAAACAACCAGGTGTAAAGGGAGGTGCGTTAAAGACCTCCTTCACATCCTTTGTTCATCTTTATCGATACAGTGTCTCATCTCCTGCTCATTTAGGAGTTTTTAAGTTTCCTGTGTAAGCGCTACCGTTTCAGGAGTCCCCAAGCGAGATGATGCGTCCGCTGGTTTAGTTGGTCAGTTGTCACCGTGACAGTGAGGTAAGGAGTGAGAAAAAAGGGGGCGTGGCCTCAATCAGTGGGGACGGGGATGATGCAGATGTGCAGGAAGTTGTCCGGGTGGCTGAGGTGTTCGCTGAGCCACTGCAGAGGAGTCTCCAGCAGCGGCTCGATGCCGTGGATCACCACCTGGAAACGTTTCTGCTCACCTGGATGGACAGAGAGGAAGAGAGCGACAATTCAAGTATTAATAGTTAGACAGCAGCAACTTCTTACTCTACAAAAAGAGATCAAAAGACAAATAGGTGGAGGAGAGATAAAACAGACGGAGATCGAGTGAGAGCGATAGATACATAAAGAGAGAGAGAGAGAGAGAGAGCGAGCACACCACACACTGCTCTGATAAAACCTCTGTGGCGAGAGAAAGTCTAAGTGTGTATGTGTGTTCGTGTGTCTGTGTGTGTGTGTCAGTAATGTGTGTGTGTGTGTGTGTGTGTGTGTCAGTAATGTGTGTGTGTGTGTGTGTGTTTAGTTATGAAGGAGAGGAGAGTGACAGTTGTTTTTGTGTTAGTCGTTGACAGGATTTCAATCTTTGACTTTCACTCTGACAGTGCAGTTTCAGACCCTGTGTGTGTGTGTGTGTGTGTGTGTGTGTGTGTGTGTGTGTGTAAGATGGCCTCCTGCGACTGACCCCGCCCCCCCCGCCAAAAGGCCTTGACCGCAAACCGTCAGTTACGAGCAGCGTCTTGTCCCCGCCCTCTCGACCTTCAGGGGTTAATGTGACTGACAGATGTGATTCTTGATAACTGAGAGACGTTCAGGAGAGTTTGAGCTGCAGGTTTATATTCAGGTTACGGAGATTATGATTGAGTCACATGAACGACACAACACAGCTGCATTATGGGAAACGTAGGATCCAGACTAAAGGTCTATAAGTGTTACCCGGGGACCTCTGAAGAGGACGTCTGTGTTTTTAATCCTGTTTGATTAAATATGTCTGTAATATGTTATAATTCCAATCCAAATTACCGATCGCATTTCATCGAACACAGAGAGCTCCTCTATCGACATGTTCCGGTCTGAATCGACATCTCAGAAATGTGAAACAGTTTTTTGTTTTAGGAAGGTCTGCAGCTTTTTCTGACATGTTTTTCCGGTCGAGAATAATGGAGGCTGCGTCGGACCTTCCTGTTTCTGCATCTTCTTTCAGTGTTTTAATCACAAACGGCTTTAATTTGCTTTATTCATTCAGTTTCTACAATCCTACCACACACACGCACACGCACACACACACACACACACACACACACACACACACACGCACGCACACACACACGCACGCGGTGAAAATGACTAATTTAAAAGATGCCGACTCGTGTTTTTATTACCTTTAACTTTTGCTTCATTACAAAAACGCTCACCTGTTCAAACACAAATACGGACCTAACCTCAAGTCCACGCTGATAAAAACACTTCAGGTCAAATATTTGTGCAGCTTTTTGGTGAACAGGCCGGAAAGGTGACACATGTTAAACAAAATCAATGATTCCTAGGAAGGTCAGAAGTCGTCCATGGGCGGAGCTACACACTGACATTAGTCGAAAGACACAAAAACAGCCTTTAAATGATCTCTCCAAACCACAGGGTATTTAAACATGCAGCGTTTTGTGACTGTCATGGGAGTAAAGATTCTTTGGACCAAACAAGCGGACTGCAGTGTGTCTGGCTCCAACCTTTAGTGTCGGATTGGAACGCTTGGCACCCAAACAGAAAGGTACCAAAAAATGGGACAGTACGGATCAGTTATTTTGGTACCCTTCCAAACTTTTGAAAGTGGAAATGCCAATAAATGCGAACCGATCCGAACCGGACCAGTTGGTGGAAGATTGACGGGAGGAGGGAACAGGACGCCAAAAGGATGATGGTGGATGAATGATTCTGCCTTCATATCGATGAATACCTCTCAGAGCTACTCGCATCGTATGCGGCACCAGGACCCTTCAGGTCGTCGGGGGAAGGCCTCCTCAGTGTGCCCAGAATAAGAACCAAGCAGGCTGAGGCAGCTTTTGGTTTCTCACCTTTGATTGCCTTCTCTTGTTGTGCTCGAACATGTTCATGTATTTTTACGTCTGCATGTGCACACGTTTATTTTTATGCTCATGTGTACACGTATTTTCACATTTGGTCGTGCACACACGTCGGGATTCTGTGTGTGGTGTGTGCAGTCTGCAGAAATTGTGAATGATATATTATTTAAGAACAGTTTTTTTGTGCCTGTGTGAAGCGTTTTGAATCGCCTGGTGTCTGAAAGGTGCGTCAAGGCATTTCATCTTCTTGTTCTTTATGAAATCTCTCCTCTGCACTCAGGATGTTTTCTGTGTGCGTGAGAAAGAAAGAAAGAAAGACATCATCAAACCTTGTCTTTAGTCAATCACTCCTCGTCTCACATACACACACACACACACACACACACACAGGTCGCAGGCTTGCATGCACCCACCAGTACGTGACATTTTAGCTCCACGTAATATCAGGAGGACGGTTGAGACAGAGCGTTAACTGACGGTCTGAGAAGCGGCTCCACCCTACACCTGCTCGCTGGCTGGCAAACAGCAACGTGTCAGAAACTGATGTCAGGAAACGAAAAGCAGCAAAGGTTTGCTTCTCAAAATCACTGAGATGCACATTTAGGTGCACAGAGGCAGGGGTGAGGGCTGTGCTGCCCCTGCTGGTGGCTGAGGGAATGACACAAAAAGAAAGTGATGATTGCAAATTAACCAGCTGAACGTGCCGTGTTCAAACAAAAAGATTTAGTACGTCCTAGACAGCAGCCAGATTCTTATCAGACCAGGATACGGATTACAACAGATTTAATCTTTCTCATAGATGATGTGAACAGAGAGCACGAGGATCAGTCTCTGCAGGGGGGTTCAAAATGAAACTCAAAGTGCAGGAAGTTTATGGAGTGAAGGGTGGAGACGTGTGAATTAAAGATACCTCAATACAAAATAATCCTGCAATGAATACATCTGTAGCCGATGTTGAACTGTTGCTTCAGAAAGTGTAAAGACATGAGACACTAAGGGCTGAGATTAGAGCAGAACAATATCTGAACGACTTCTCGAAAGTCAGCATACGATCGACTGGACCTGCCTGAACACGTGCAATGATCACCAAAACAGAAATATGAGGAGGGAAAAAACATCTTTTTGTGAATCCTAGTAGGAGCCGATGAACTAAATCAGAAATAAATCCTTGTGTTGTCACTTTCTCTGAATGAATTTTAGCTGATGTTGTTTAAAGAGTTAAGAAGTTTGCTGGTTGGTTGCACAGCAGGAAACCCACTGAGCCACAAGCTTGTTCAAAATAAAAAAAGATAAGCAGCTCGCATGTGAGCTGCGACTCTTCCTTTAAAGCTTGGATTGTTTTTATCTGGACTAACAGATGATAAACTCATCACATCCAGGTCGTTGTGTGCGCCTTCAGTATCTAAAAAAACAACTTCAGCTCAGAAAGTAAAAGGTGTGATCCCGCCTACATGAGAACACACTTTCTCTGCTTCACACACAGTTTTCTGGGTGGTGTTTCCCCCCCTCACTAACCTTTCGCCCCCGTTTTACCTGAAGACAGAGAAGCAAGATGTGGGCGGAGTAGTTGTAGTCTCATTATGAGAGACGGGGGGGGGGGAAATCACAATGGGCCACACCCCCCAAAAAACACACACACACACACACACACACACACACACACACACACACACACACACACACACACACACACACACACACACACACACACACACACACACACACACACACACACACACAGAGTCTCGGGTCTAAGTGCAGCTGGTTTATCGTATTTTGGTCGTCATCATCAGAATGAATTCCCACCATTAACAGGTTTTTTTTACTGGCTGTGACGGATCAGAACAGCTGTAACCTATCAAACAGCAGAAACATGGCGGGCAGATGATAACTGATCTCAGGGGGAAGTACTTCACTCTGTCACCATGTCAGATCTTTGTTAAACATAACGGCCTCTCACAATCTGCCTCCAGGAGCCTCGGCAAAAACTGGAAAAACTCTGACCTCTGACCTCTTACTACATTTATTTCAAGCCACATTCACCAGACAAACTTCTTGTTTAAAGACATTATAAGCACAAAATCAGGCCGGAATGGTTCAATATCAAATATAACTTTTTACTGCAGCGTGTTGATATGAGATGTACCGACTGATTCATGAAGTGTGAGGAGATATTGGAACCAGAAATGAGACAAAAACACGCTTATGTTTGAGCTTCTGCAACTCCAAGCCACTCATTTCAAAAACTCCCTAAAACCATCAAAGACCCCCCCCCCCACTACATCGCCTACAACCACGAACAGACTCTGTTCTCTTCCTGCTTCTCTTACATCATAACTCTTTGAGTAGTCAGTAGAGCGCTACATAAGTCCAATGATTGATTATTGTTATAGGGACTAATATTCAACCTGGTGGACGGTGAAGTTGATTCTCTATAACTCAGGGAACATCTCGGGGAGGTTTGGAAGGTACTGCAATAAACAGACTGCTGGTTAAGGAGTCAAAAGTTTGTCAGTTATCAAAATAAGAACATTGAGCTTTTTTTCCCCGCACTTACTGGAAAAACTCTAACTCCAGTAAAGGTTAAAGATTCCCCCCAACAGTGAGGAGTGTGATACAGGAACACAGAGATTTTAGAGTTTTTTCCGAGACTGACTAACACTCAGTCCTGTGATTCATTAAAGCCTCAAAACTTTGACCATTAACACCCGGAACAAGTGCGCTCGAGGCCAACAAACAAAAGTGTTTACAAGCAGAACTGGTTGTTCGGTATCTGAGAGGGATCAGCTTCAGGAAGATTTATTGAAAAACGTTCTACTAGGAACAAATCCCAGCAGCACAGGATGATGAAACCCGACAGGGAGCCATGACTTCCACTCCTCTCTTTATCAACCACAATCACATCATCAATAACTGAACTTGGCGTGCAGATAGGAAGCCACAAGTCTGAATAAAAATGGGGCTAAGTTGTCCGCCAACACACACAAACACACCCTGTGGTTGAGCCAAACAAGACCGCCGGCCAAGACGACATGTTTTGTCAGCCGAGCGAAGCCAACCACTTTTTAGGAAGACCACAGCGCTGCGCTCTCCTAACAGCCAAACACACAGTCTGACTGCACGACCGGCAGCGGGTCAGACTGACTGACATGCTGGCTGAAGGGTGGACGAAAACATCCACTCAAACTGTCATACGGCGCTGAGAGAGAGAGACGGGAAACAAACACCCAATATTGTGATTAATCCGACGATTATTTCTGTTGATAAATCAGCCGAGCTGGCCACAGTTAATCCGTTAATTGAAAACGATTGTCACAACCTTTAACGTCCGGTAAATTTGGATTCCGTTAACGTCCAATGTGTTCTCTTAAGGTAGGTACACACCGAGCCCACGCGGCCAGGGGTCGGGGGCTTGTCAGGGCTGTCAGAGAGACTCGGTGGCTTTGGTCGGTCCAGTGTGAACATCAGCGTCTGAACTGCTCGGGGATTGTTGGAAGAAAATATTTTCTGAGCTCCCATCTCTCCCTCTCTCTGTGCATTCACATCATATTACTGCATGTCACCATCTGTAGATCTTAGTTACTAACCACATATCTTCCTGGGAGCTCCTGAGCTCTCGTAGGTTCCTCTGGATCGTTGTTCAGCACGGCCTGCTGCTATGGACCCCCACCCACCCCCCGTTTGTCCCTATCCTTCTTCCTGCATCTCCTCGTATCCCATTTCTGTCCCAGTTTCAGCAGATGGCTGTTCATCATGAGTCTGGTTTGGCCCAAGATTTCTGCCTCTTATAAGGACACTTTTCTCGCCGCTGTAACTTTTGCTAAATGTTGCTAAGTGCTCATGATGGATTAACTTTGGGTCTTTGTAATATAACAATGAGTAAGGTCTTTGACCCGCCAAAGAGCGGAGAGGCATAAAAATGAACTAATAGAGGGTTAAATTCAACAGATCACTCATCACACCTTCTGTTAGTGATGACAGTACAGCTTCTCTGGTTTCAAAACGTTTATTTTCAAACTCACATTGTGCTTGGAGCCACATTTTGCACGCCTCGACTCCTCCAGATTATTATTAGTCTAAAACAGAATCAGAACTATTGTTTTGACTCGTCCACAGATCTCCAAAGTGAAACTCCAACTTACTTTGATATCAAACAATAAAGTCTTGAAAGCCTTTTTGAAAAGTACAGAAAGAGTTCCAGACGTAGCGTAAACATCTCTCTACTGAAAACATTCAAGTGTAGAGATAGAATTAGAAAGCCAAACATCTCTGCAGACTACACTGCAGTCAACGAGATGCTGAGGCATCGAGCCCGCTTTCGAGCCATTCTTGAATTCCCCCGTCTGGTACACATCTCAAACGCCTGCGCACATGAACCATAACCCACGATGTGCTGTATCAAAACAGCCACTGAAACCTGCACTTCCCCCTGCAGCCTCAGAAGTGAGCCAACCCGTTTGATCCTCACTAGCTGTGCAGGCTCCTGACACGGCGTGCACGGGGGAAGCCTGCCAATGGTGAGTGGGCTGTACCACAGATGTGACTGGGACGGAGCGAGGGGGCGTGGAGGAGGAGGCGGGGACAGATGCAGAAGGTATCTTGGTCACTCAGAGAGTAGGGAATGGGCTGGGGTGGGGTTGTGTGTGGGTGGGGGGTTTTCTCTGATCATTCACAGACAATGTTCAATGCGGGGGTTTTCATGATTGGCTCACCTCCGATAAAACCCGAAAAGACAAAAAAAAGATGCTTTGCTTACGAGAAGACTCTGTCCACACACGTGTCTCATAATTACGCCGTGAGTTTTCGCTCCAGACGAAGTCGAGCTACTGCCAAAAGATCTTGCTCAATAACACACCTGGTTAAGACAAACAGATGAGACAGCTCCCACCGACGTCACAGTTGACCGCTGGTTACAGTAACATCTTGTTTTGAGTTTCTTTCCTGTTGTCTGAGGGCAACAACAGCCTCACAGCAAAACTGATTTTTTTTTGCTCATTGCTTGTGAACGTTTTTGGGATTCCCCATCTCTGGTCCTTCTAATTCAAGACACCCCCATTTGTTTGCAGCGTCTGGTTTCTGGGTCCCACAGGGGTCAACACCAAATCCTCCCCCAGACATAACAGAGAGGAGGCTTGAATGGAAAACAGTTTTTTGATGTTTGAGAGATCACAGGGAAGTGAAGCACCCCAGATTTTCTTTTTGTTGTACGTTAAGGTCCTGGCGGCAAACAAAAAGAAAAAAGGCCTTCTGAACTTTTACAGCACTACCAGCAACCCCCTCTCCCTTCCTCAAAACCCCACCGCCCCACCCAGTCCCTGAACACACGTCCCGCCTGGTCTCTCTAATCCAAACACGCCGCCATAATCTCCGGCTATCACTCGACTCATCTACAAGCCGAGGAAGAGGTGGAAACCAAACAAACGACAGGAGACAAAAGGACCACTTTCACCTTGATCAGCCGGGCCGGCTGGCAGACTCCTCTGGGAGGGAGGAGAGAAGAGAAAAGCGAAGATTTAACGTCAAAGACATGAAAGACGTTGACGGCAGACAGGGAAGATGTCGAAGACTACACCTGAGATAGAGGATCAAAGAGGAAAACTGAGTCTCGGATCAGGGAAACTAAAAAGGAAGAAAGGAAAAAGAAAAGAGGAAGAGGCATTAAGAGGATCTCTCAGTCACGCAAATTCTAGTAAAGCTTTAAAATTTGTAGAGCGCCAAAAAGACGACATTATAACTACAAAGTGGATTACTGTTAGAGAGTCCTTAAATATGACTTTAGTACGAAGCAGCTGTTATCGATCAGAGACTTCAGCTGATGCTTGTTATTCATTCTGCATGAAGCCAAAAACAATAAGACGTACTCGGCTGGTTTCTAATGAGAATAATAAAAGCTGTTTAATCACAGCGGAGAGCACGGCTTCTGTTTAAGGATGTGCGCAACCAGGAGATTAAATGGATACTTCACCCATTTGCATTAAGCTTTGTATCAGCAGTAAACTTGTGTTTTTATTAAATGGTCTTGCATCCAGCCCTCATTTCCCCCTAAGATGAGAAATATCTGTATTTTCTTTTCTGACAGGCTGCCTCCAGTGATGCAAAAATCGTCATATTGCATCACTGGCGTCTGTTGTGGTTAGCAGGGGTGAAACTACATTGCTAGTTCCTCATGTTTTCAACCACTACAGACCAATCACAGATCAGTGGGCGGGACCTCACTCCCAAAAACGAAACTTAACATCCGCCATATTGCTTAGTTGGAAGCTGTGCTAACAGGCTCTGTGGAGAAAGCTGAGTAAAACCGACAATGGCGGAAAGTCAACTTCAAACTGATATGGATGAAGGGGATTTTGAAGGTTTTGTGCTCGAAACGGATGTTCGTGGCTCTTTCTACGAGCCGCCCGCAATATTGCTGCCAGGTGCAGAGCTGGCTAAACACTGAAGCTTCAGTGTCCACCACATGGTGACCTGCGTGAGCATCCACTCTAGAGAGAGGGGGGGGGGGGGTACAGCTCTCTGTAATGTTTTAAATGTGCACTGCAGTACCCATTTTAAACACTAGGTGTCAGAGTTACATATTGCTCCTTTAATCAATTAATCATTATCTCGAGATGCTTTACAAAATGCTTTACCAAAGAGCATATGGGAAAATATGCATCCTATTCCTCGCATTCCTGTTGTCCACACTTCCTTGCCGCTAAGATGGAGGGCGAAGCAGTCCATGCATGATGAGGACGGCGATGGTTGTGGGGACGACATAGTCCGATGGTGGTGGCTGGGCGTTGGGTGTTGGTTGGGACGGCACAGTCCGATTAAAAATCTTTGTTTTTTATTGTTTTAATTACATATGTTTGAGGCGGCAGGAGCTCAGTCTGAGGGGACTTGGGTTGGAAACCGTAGGGTCGCGGGATCAAGTCCCGGTGCTGACCAAGTCTGGAAATTGGTCTGATAGCTGGAGAGTTCCCGGGTCACTTCCTGCTCTAGGAACTACACGGTGCCAGACCCCCCCGGCCTGTTCGATGGCCACGTCAGGCCCATGTATTTGAAACACAAGAACTTCAGGAAAAGAAATATAAAGTTCTCTACTGAATGCAAAAAGTAAAAACTAAATATTGTACATACAGCATAATGTACGGGGTTACTCTGATCTGCATGATTTCGACAGTGAAACAACCTGCAGCTGCACGGGCAAAAAAAGATATACTGCAATATTTTGAAGGACGTTTTCTGATTCGTGTTCAGAACTTGTTAAGATTGTTTTAGATGACATGGAAGGAAGCGTCATGTGTGAGCAGTAATGATAGTGATGTTGATAAAAAGAGAGTGAGTGTGTGGTACAAAGGAAGGCAGACAGAGGAGGGAGGGAGGGGGGGAGGGAGGGGGGATGGTTAATGGCTCCGTCTCCTCCGTGCAGGTGAGTCTCCTGCGGGTCCTCTGTCCTAACGCTCCATTGTCTCCTTATCTACTTCCTCTCTGCTCCTCTGCAGACGCTGACTGTTTAGACTTCAGCCGAGCCTCTCTCTCTCTCTCATCTCTTTCTTTCATTATCACCAAACCTCTGCCACAGCTGCAAGTGTGGCACACAAGTGCATACACAGATCATACGCCAAACCTGCCGTCAATATGTGCACTCAAAGCTTGTGCACGCTGTTTACAGATTGTGACTCAGTTGTGTTGACCAACATTTTGCTGATACTGACACTGTGGCTTTGTGTGTTGTCAGATTTTTATGGCTTGAGTGTTCCCATCTGGTGCTCATTTATAAGGGGTTATTTTTAGAAGGGTATCAGGAATTCAGCCCACATTTAGGAGGGCTGAATTCTGAATACCAGTGTGACCAATAATATTGGACATGTGCCGTCATCTGCTCACCACCTGAAGATTAGCACAAAGCATGCTAGTACATAGAGTGACGCAGCCCAGGCTGGTGGCGCTAATTTTTCCCATCTATTATCCGTCATGAGGTCATCATGGTGCATTCAAATCAAACGGTGTTATACTGGTCAGTACATAAAGCGTGTGGAGTGCTGCTTTGATTGAACAGACTCCTCAGTTAAAGACAACAGGTGAGCAGAGAGACTCGCCGGCTGTGGGTCTGTACTTCACAACTATCAACGTTACCGTAGGCTGAGAGCTCGACAAGCGTACAGGTAGCTAGCAGGATTACAAACTCCATCTGGTGGACACAGATGGTACTACAAGAGCTACACAGCTGCACACTAAGGGCGCACTCACACTAGGCCCAGTTGTTCCGTACCGTGCTGAAGCACGAATGTTGTGTGTGATCAGTACGATCTCCGTGTAATGAAGCTGCTGCATTATGTTCTCTGTTCTCCAATACGTTCTTCTCTGCTCTTGTTCGTATTGTGATTCTGTTGAACTATAGGAAGCAATATAGTCTCAATATAATAATAATATAGACTCAAATGCTTCATCTGCCACTTCCAAGTGGTTCTTTCTACGTCGTGTCTTGCCTCAGAAGACCCCCCTCCCTCCTGTTAGATTTCAGGGGGAGTCTGCTGGGAATTTTCTCTAAATTTTCAGAAGAACATGTGAAAGAAACAGCTTTGTTGTCTTTTTTCGCTCCCTATCTGGGCGATATCCTGCACATGAAACTCTGAAGCTCTTTTTTCCATTTTAGAAATAGACATTTTCTCTTTTTCTGTTGTCCACTCTTTCTTTTGGACTTCAGCACCCGGACACTCGCTCAGTGGGTGTTAAACTCCTCTCTAGAGTGGGTGAACCTTGTGTTGGCTTTTACCCGTGGACGTGGAGTTGGTCTGCTACCTGTTGGACAGGCAGGTGACAAACACCAGCGGTTAGCTTGTGCTAGCGTGCGTTAGCTTGCAGTGTAGGTACAAGCAGTAAACGTACACACTACGTCCTGCAGTGAGTGTGAGCTTCTGGAGGTGATGAGCCCAGGAGGAGGGGCCATGTTTGAATGTTATCCCTACCTTCAGTTGGTAAAGCTGCTGGGTACGTCTCTTTTAGCAGGTCTCCAAGTGTGTGCATGCTGCCTTCAGGGGAAACGGGACGAAACAGTTTCTGGATGAACGGCCGGTCGCTCATCGTCTGAAATGAATACAAAGAGAACAATTAAACAGGCAGCAGAAATGGATAGTAAAAATTACCTGTTAGCACCGGACAACCAGCATGCTTTTTCAAACCACACACAAACGTGTAGAAATACACCAGCTGTGTTTGTTTACCACCAAAACTGTGGTCGCAAACTGTCTCTCCAAATGCATAAAACAGTTAGAAGAAGATGACTTTAATCATCTTCTTTTTTGCCACCAAAGGTTTGGTTATTACAGCTAAATCTACCGGGTTGTATCTCAATCATGGGACAGGAAACCACCGTGTGCTGTTGGCAGGATGTGAGGTATTCAGACGCTTTGTAAATCAAACCCTCCGCTTCAACCACCTGAGAGGTTTGCGGTGCTTCAATGTCACGTTACGTCTTCCTTTGTTTCTGAAGCTGTTGTTCCTCTGGTGAGGACGATTTAAATGCAGCACTCTTTCAACCCTGTTTTCTAAATGATCTCTTACACAACCTGGTCTTTGTTCCAACTAAAATGGTCTTGGTCTGGTAACTGGTCTAACGCCTTTACCTAACCCTAACCCTAACCCCCATGTCCAAGACTTTCCAAAACCAAAAGCCAAAGGGTTAATTGCATCGACGTATTTGTCAGATGACGCTACAACGAAGTGCTTTCATGTTTTGTCCCATGTGATTGCAGACAAAGAGATGCAGTTGATTTAAAAGTTGAAGTCATCACACATATGACATCAATTTAAGGAATTAATATAAAAAACAGACAAAATATCCTGTAAATTGCACATTTCCCTGTGAGGCCACAATCTGGGGAATTTTAAGGTAATACAAGGTTTATACAACGGGGGAAATCCACTCCACGCCGCATGCAAACGCTACAGATTCAGTTTGTTGAACCGAGCTGGGAATGTGGTGCTTTGATGAGCCGGACTGCTGAGAATGTGATATTTGGCAACTTGACGACAGACGTTACAGATGTTGCGCTTACATGCTTTACTGATCAGCATGAAAGTCATTAACTGCTGCTTAAGTGCGTTCCTGGCAAGAAAATCACCATCTGACCAGACTCGAGAACGCCAACGCCTCCCTAGTGTTCTCAGATGGAGGAAGGAATTAAGAAAAACTTCTCTACTGTTTCCTGAGAAATTGTCTTTTCTCTCTCAGTGCTCAGAGCGGTCGGAGGTCATGGAAATGTAAGGGCGCACAATTGCCACCCCACTCTCCATTCCCCACGCTGACCTGCACTCACACCGGTTACCTCTTGCACATGACGTCGTAATACAACACATGCATGGCTTTACGTGATCATGAAGCGTGCTTTAGTTTACAAGACAGGTGGCACAAAAATAAATAAATAGCTCCCTCTCATAGCAACCGTTGCTGGGCTACTTCCAGGTTGGACAAACTTCCTCCTGGGCCGAGTCTTTTTAGAGCGTTGCGGTGAAATTGTGACTCGTTACTAAACATGGTTAATATGAGCTCGGGGTGTCTGCAGGAGCGACTCTAAATTAGGGCCCGACCGATATGGGATTTTTGGGGCTGATACCTATATCGATTCTAGGAAGACATAAAATCTGCTACCGATATATATATATATATATATATATATCGGTAGCAGATTTTGCGGTGTATATATATATATACACCGCATGTAGCTCAATGCTACAGACACCGCATGGATCTGTAGCATTTAGCTCTCAGTAATGTCGCTGTGATTGTCAGAATGTGCAAATAACTCTCAGCTGCGTATTGAAGGCCCTGTTGGCGACATTCAGAGGATGTTTCAGACCGCTGTTTCCAGAAATGGTCACTGAAGGAGTCCAGAGGTCAGTCAGGAGAGGTGAGACGGCGAGCAGCCACGGGGAGGACAGCTAACGTTAACCTTACATCTCCTCATACACCGTACTGTATCTCTGTCCTCATTCTTTCACTGAGGATGAGTTTAGCAAAGAATCTAATCAATTAAAAAAGCCCGTCTGACCGCACAGCATTTTAAATGGTTTCAAATGGGACAGAGCCTGGTGACTGGCAAGTAGAGATTTTGACTTCCTTAGTAACAGTAACTAAGGAGGGCGGGGCTTGACAAAGGGTCAATTGTGTCCGAGAAATGAACTGCAGACTCTGCCATATTATGCTTTCTTTTCCTCAACACTGTATGCGATGCTCTCACAGTCAGAGGCTGTCCTGATGATGAAGTCCTGACCTCTGACCTCCTCACGGTTATCTACTGATCATCAAAGGGATCAAGAAACTACTGCTGACCACAATGGAAATCACTCGGGGTAAGAACGACCACTAAATGCCTGTAATGTAAACCCACTAAGTCATTACGGGACAGCTAATAAAAACTGACGCATGCATCAAACATCCTCATGACTGTTCGCCTCCGATCGCCAACCCTGCAGCCACAACATTCCCCGAGTGAGAGCTACGGGGAAAGATGGTGGGAAATAACCGCCAGACAGCAGACGCAGAACACAGAAAAGACCGCCAGCTCTGGTAGTGGACTTTAAATCAAGAATGTAAGGATCTGAATAACGTCAGAAATGCCAGATGGAAACTCGGCCAATATAAAACACAGATATCTCCGGACACCAACTAGAGTTCAAAATATGGAAACATTCGATGACCATCAATGCTGGAAGTGTAAGAACGAACTCGGTACATAACAGGCTGGAGACGCTAGCAGTCAGGTTTGATCTACATCCTGTAATATCACTGAACCTCATCAGTCCACAATGTTCTTAAGCTTCTCGAAACGTCTTCGTCTGATTGGCAACATATGCACGTTGTCTACGAGGGGGAGATGGATAGATAGATATAATTGTGGCGTTACAGCAGCAGGTTCTCAAAACACACAATGTTAGTAACTAAAACAATATGGTATTAAATACAAAGTGAATAAGCACTAGAAATATAAAAAATAAGAATAAGACAGGACGACAGTGCAGTTGCACTCAGAGACCTTCGGTTGGCGCCAAATAGCACCAAACTGAATTCCTCCATATTGTTGCTTTAAAAAAATGATTTTCTAAATGTTGGCGTTTGTGAAAATATGGCAAAAACGTCCCAAATATTATCCAGTTAAAGGAAGAGTGTGCGACTTTTTGATCCAGTAGATGTCGCCCTTAAGCACCAGCTAGAAACCAAACAAACTGCTGTTTGGCCACGCCTCCTCCATACTGAAGCCTCCGCTCTCCTCCAGCGACACACCTCCGACCCCCCCTCCACTTGAGTTCACACAGAGGAGTTATCAATAAGGACTCTCCATAATTAAGCATTAAGCGCAAGTGGTGGAAATAAATTGTCCTTGGCTCGGCTTCTTCTTCTCTCTAGTTCTTGACTAAAACAGCTTTTATACACAAGGGGAGGAGCCGGCCGTCCCGTCCATGTAAACACGACTCTGACAACAACACAGCCAGCGGGACTCGAGCTTCTCACTCATTGTAGACAGTCAGGACTCAGAGACTCATTTACACAGGAGAGACTGGATCTATGATATATTGATGTGGAACATGTCACACATTCTTTTTTTAATGTTTAACCTAAAAAATTATTTTTTTTAGACCAAACTTTGAGGATTTAAATTAAATCATTAAATTTCACAACAGAATTTTGTTACTTTTTAATTTAGCTGCAAGCTGTAAAAAAGAACGAGATGAGATGGACAGTGATCAGTACTAGTTGGCTCAGTTGGATAAAAACTCTGTTAGCAGTTGATTTCTCGCTCTGGCGCTCAGTTCGTAAAGTAAGACATTGAAGCCTCAGAGAGAGATATGTGGCACACGAGGATACCCAACCTGAGGTGTCAAACGGAGAGTCGGACACACAATAGGGCCTAATCATGGAGCTGTGAAAAGGAAACCTGCGAGGACAGGGATCGAGTACCCGGCCAGTAACTACACACCACAGAGCCAGGCGCGAACCAGCAAGAGGAAGGTGGCGGTGGAGGCGTGAAACCCGTGCTCAGGTTACACAGAAACACTGAGTCACTGACAGGAAGCTTGGCATTTCGTGCGGGGTCGTCAGCATGAGCCAAAGCAGGGAGAGTTTGCTAAGTGACAGCTACTTCGATGCATTTTTAAACAGCCCGCAATGAATAATTGAGCCGGTCGCCATACAAAGAAGGAGCTATTGATCCCTCGGGAGAGAAGCGTGATATTGCCTGGATGGAGACACTTTCTTTTCAGCTGGCGTGACACCTTAGCTGGCACAGCAGCACATGGCGACACAATGAGAGTGAGGCGTCATTAGGACATTAGGTGAAAAGAGATGGCTCGCTCTCGCTGAGTGAAAAGAGCAGCGGAACTCAAGACGTCGCCTAATTGGTGGAGGGGATTCAATCTGCCTAATTGATGGTCGGACAATGAACAGAGGGGTACAGCGCTGTCAGTCAAAAGTGGTTTCCGTGAATCCAGAGGGCTGAGAGAAAGCGTTTCCACTGAACTCCGAGACCATCCATTCGTAAATTAAAATTCCAACCTCAATTTTTAGCAGTCCTCATTTTCTCAGAAACTGAAATGCACACCTGTGGAGGAGAAACTCCGTCATGAGACGCCGGAATGACCTCTCAATTATTTATCGGTCGAGTGTTGCATGCTAGGACGACCTGACGCTTTTCACCATGCACACATCGCCACATTTAATCAGTATTAATAAATCTGAAGTCTCCGCTTGTTTTCAGAACCATCCTCTCTTTAACGAAGAACTTGTTTACTAACTGAAGACGGAGCAGAGCTGGGAAAACGTCCGTTAATCACCTGAGTTAATTTATCTTTTAATGTGGAAGTTCATTTAAAAAACTATCATCAAAATCTTTCACTTCCTGTTTTTCGATTTTTGTTGACGTCCAATCACTGCTCATTCTTAATAAGATGGACGTCTCTCTCAGCACAGCCTGCAATCAGCTTACAACACACAATGAAAGGGGATGAATCTTAATCTGGTATACTGGTCGCACCGGTGTGTAAGACGCAGCCAACATTTAAGATACAAAAAATAGGTTTTAAAAGTGTGTCTTATATAACAGATATTACGGTTACTAACTATCGAACATTTTCGATTAATTAGGAAATGTAGTTTGACCGCCCTTAAAAAAGATTTCCAACACAGACACGTTTCATTGACAGTTTTCTGAGTCATAACGGCGTCTGAAGACTTTGTAAAAAAAGTACGTTATTGGTGTTACGATTGAAAAAGTTACCATGTTAAATGGTGACTTTTAATAATGTGTTGAGTTTCAGTTTAATAGTAGAATCTAAGTTATAACTCGACTCAGCTAAATACTTTTCCTAAATTCGTAAACATCTGACTCTGCGGCGTTGACGATGATCTGAAGCAAAGTTTGCAGAAACCACATCACAAGTTTAAAAACCATTTAGCCTCTTGGCATGAGCAGACTGATTACCAAACCTGAAGGTTTCTCATCGTCAGTCACACATCAAACAGAAACCATTACTGTAAAGGCGTCAGTGCGTGTTTCCCCACTACAACAGGCATGTCACCTGTTGCCTCTGGCATGAGCTGTTTCCAGCATTCCCATGTTTTGTAATTGTCTGTGTAGTCACCACCTCCCCCTCATCTCAGTCAGCCATTACAAGATATCTGCCGGGCAGTAAACATGCACGCAGCTTCCTCAGCACCACAACACAGAGAGGCGGCTGGAGGTGGAGCGCCTGCTCTTCCACTCCGGGTCGTGAGTCAGCACTTAGTCACGGAGCAGGAACAGAGAAGTGTACCTGCACAGCAACAATGTAAGCAGTCTTTAAGAGAAGGATAGTAATTTTCACTTTCCGCGCAGCGAGACGGTCGCCCCCCCCTGCCCCCTCCGGCTCTTTGAATCACAGTGTGGCGTCACTTCTGGAGCAGGAGGATGCACTGGCAGCCAAACAAGTCTCTCACGGCCTGCCAGAGCAGAGGGCGCGGCGGGGGCAATGCGCACAAACACGCAGAAGTAAGCAAAGTGGAAGCGGAGGAAATGACAAAGACGAGTAACTGAGAATAAAACACGTAAAGAAGGTTAAAAAGACGGTCGAAGATGTGGACACGTAAAGTCCTCCGCAATAACAATGAAACAGCAAAGTACAAAAAATACAAAAATACAAAACAAAATGAAGCAGGAAATGCCCCAAAGGAGCCTAAATTTCAAAATAAAATAATTAAAAATGTCACAGGTTGATTTAAAAGAAAATCTTTATAAGAAAAAGGGAAGATTTAACCTGTCAGTGTGAGCTCACGCAGATAAGAAACTATGAATTAAAATAAATAACACACACACACACACACACACACACACACACACACACATTCAGAGACACACATTCAGACACACACACACACACACACACACACGTCGCCCATGCCCATGAGGTGTCTTTGTCTCCATGAGGAGCGCAGGCCAGACGGAAATGAGCCCTCTGTTATTTGGACGGAGTGTTGTCATTAATTCTGTCTGCATCAAACACAGCACATGTTATTTACACTAAAGACCACAATCTGGCTTTGAAGGCCTCTGAGTGTGTGTGTGTGTGTGCGTGTGTGTGTGTGTGTGTGTGTGTGTGTGTGTGGGGGGGGGGGGGGGTATTTCCCCTGTGTAAGTCGGCCTCCTTCATGTCACCAGGGTAACCTCTGGGAGCCTAAGCAGCTTCGCTCTCTTCTCTGTCTCTTCATAAGATTTTATTTTTACCCGAGCGGAGTGACTCGGTTCTGTTGTCGTTACTTGTTTTGGTCTCATCGCAACAACTCGACCAAACACCAAACAAGTTTTCTCCCTGATTACATTTTTCAAAGAAGTAAAGGCCTGTGTCCACAACGCTTCTGTTTCAGAGCGCTTCTCACCAGCGCTCATTGTTGCTATGGTTACTAAAGTTAACTCCCGCTGGGTTATGTCGGTTGTGTTTAAGCTCCATGTGTTTTACTTCATCTTCAAACTCCTGCAGCAACTCACAAGACACTTTTAGGACGGATGAAACTTCTTCCATCATGAGTGTTTTCAAGCTCGTAAAAAACTGATTTATCGCCACTCTTTCTTTTTCTCTCTGGCTCTTCATTGGTGGTAAATATCAGGCGGGTTTTAAGATCTCCGCAACAATCCAGACTTTTCAGGAGTGATGCTTAATTTCGACAACATGTTTGGAAACCGGCTTTGATGCTGCGATGCTCATAAAGCGACCGAGCTCATAAATGACAGTGGAAACTTTCAATTCAGCCATGAAAAACAGTCTGGGTTTTATTCCGTCCCGCAGCACTTCAGAAGTACAACAAGTGTATGTCTGCGAGGGCGGCTCTGTGCTGGGGAGGCTGCATGTTTCAGACGGCCACTTTAAAGACGTCTGTTTTATGACTAAACACAAGAATGCTTTTGTTGGAGTGTGAACTTCTTTATTTACGCGCTGAAGATGTGAAAGTAAAAACTAAAGAGTTTCATGACAAACAAAATGTGATTGACAGCTGCAGCCACGCCCTCTCTGTTGTGCAAAAATGTAAATGCAGCCATATGTGGGGCCGAGCACGCCTCATTACTAACTTTGCACGCTCAATAATAAATCATCACAGCGGGAAAATACCAGCAGCTACAGACGATGTGGTGACCGAGAAATCTGCTTAGTCAGGAAAGTTCAACCCATCACACTGAGTTCCTGCAAATCTGTGACGTCCGATCTGTTTCCTGCTCGATCTTCTTTCACGTTTTTCCCCACACTTGTCTCGACAGGCTCGGATGTTTCAAGCCAACACAGCACTCAGTGATGCTGAAGAAAGAGCTGTTTCTGTTTGCTCTGAATTTGTGCACGCTCATCGTGCACAAATTCACTTCAGCCACTCCACTGTCAACATGTTTATGTTGCAAACATCCAGATGTTTTTCCAAATCCTCATTTCCTTTTGACTGGACACGAGTTTGTTTTGGTGTCCAGAAGAATTAAAATAACTTTGAATTACTTTGATTTCAGTGTCGCTTCGGTTGATTTCTTCAGACTGCCAGATGTTACCAAGACAAATATAATCGTTTCAGGAAGTTGTGTTGAGAAGTTGTCAAGCATCCAAACGATTCTCCCAGCATTTCCTGATCAGCATAGAAACTATAAACTCTGGACTCAAAGCGAGGAGGAACTTCTCACCCACTGTCTGGCGAGCAGCGTCCTAATGTTTTCCAGCCGCTTATTCATCCTCCTCTTCCTTCTTTTCTTTTTTTAAAGTGCTCAAAAGGGAATTTTCACCTGAGTCAGGATAAAGCTGTGTGGAGGAAACACCCGACCTGAGGTTGTTTGTCTGCCTACGCCTCCTGATCGCAGCCTGAACCCCCCTCAGGCTCGCCCGCAGGCTCACCCCGCCACTTCTATGCAATTGTGCGCAAAGCGGGGAGAGTCACAGGTATCAAATGTTACGAGAGCTGATGATTAACCTCCCAAAAGCAGCCGGCTGAAACGCGGATCCACACATGTTTGACAGATTTCATAGATTTGTTTGAGAGACTAATTATCTCATCACGGGGCTGCAGAACAAACAGCTTGAACTTTCAGAAGTGCCTCGTTATAATTAAGCCTCACGTTCAGCTCTTTATAATTCATCCTCTCTTGGCGTTTTTTAAAGCTCTTCTTTCTTTGCCCTGTATCGTGGTAGTTTGTGGTCATGTGTGAAGCGTTATGATCTGCCTTGTCTCTAAAAAGTACGGTGTATGAATAAACTTCCCCTGCTACACTTGCCTTGCTGTAAAGTCACGAGCTTCCTTTGTAAGAAAACGATGTTCAGTTGTTTCACAATAAACGACGAAAAATAGGAGGAATTTTAAGAACGGCAGGTTTGAACAGACAACAAGTTACAACGTTAGTAATCTATAGATTTTATTTTCATCAGCCGTTTTCACATCTGCACTCCTGAAAATATTTAGATCATCTCAATCTGAACTAAAGAGTGGAGAAGAACATCCTGGAGAACAGGAAACAGAATGCAGCAGGTTCATTAGAGCACGGAGATCGTAGCGGTGGCGTGCAGACAGTCTATGGTCGTGCAGCGATCACAGGGAATAAACGTCACCACCCCCTCCCACTCGCTCGAGGTGAATTCTCCTGATTATATCCTGCTGCGTTCTCACATCAGCTCACTCTGACTTTCTGCAGAATAAATACGAGGAGGCTGGAGGAGAAACTCCGGGTGAAGAGAGAAACATTCAGCTGTTTGTGTTCACACATGCAGCTCAGCCTGGAAATATCAGGAGTTTTCTGCAGGAGTGAAAGCACTAAAAGTGAGTTATTAAATGAGATTGCTCAAGAGAAGGTAAAACCCGACCCTCCTCCACCTTCACTGGCACCAGGTCAAGTCCCGCATCACATACAGAGTCCTCCTCCTTACCTACGAGTCTCAGCACGCCCCCCGCCCCCCTTCCCCTGTTGAACTCAGATGAACGTGTTGTTTGTGTGTTCTGATGTGAAGCGTTCTTGGGTCACATGAAAGGCTCTTTATAAGTTAAAGATAATTGTTATTATTAAAACACTCTTTAGATGCAAGTTCATGAAAACTCGATTAAGTTTTGTTTTTATAACTCCAGGCGTGTTAGAACGCCACGATGAGGGAGGACAATGTGACAGAGACTTTGATTATGATGAAGTGATTTCTTGTTTTGTTCTTTTATACATGAAAACAGGGAACACATTTCACATTTCCTGCTGCTTGTTTTGAACTGAGCACTCCGTCAACTGCAGAGAGAAACGGCTCACTGCACAAAATAAGTCATTTGGTGACACCTACTGGTCTGACAGGGGAACTACAGCTCTAACCTCAGGATGTGTGCCACAGCAGGTAATATTCAGGAAAAATCCAGTGCAATCTTCGTGCACATTACGGCGCTGCTTGCCTTTTTTCTGCTCACCGGTATGTTCTTTTCCACTCTTCGTTTAGACGACAAATACATCTATTTACACGTAGAATTGTCTGTCGTTTCACCTGTCATCTTGGATTTCCCCTGTGTCTTTTTTACATATCATGTCCTTCCTCCTGAGACCCCCCTCTCTCGTCCGACGGGGAAAACTTCCCGCTGTTAATAACGTGAGAGTAAGGAAACTCGGGAAAATTTCAGGAGGCAGACAGTCCTGAAATCTTCTAGAAGTGTTCAGGAGTGCACAAGTGAAAACAGTGTTTGTGTGTCACCTGGTATATCCTGAAGGGGATGTATCTGAAGCCGCCCTCCTCTGTGGAATATTCCATCAGCTTCCTGTTCATGGCCCAGAACTGGTCGAACTTATCTATGACACACAAAAATGAACGCACATGAGATGTCCCATTCATAAGACTCGATGCTCACGCAGGTCACCATGTGGTGGACTCTGAAGCTTCAGTGTTTATCCAGCTCTGCATCGGTCTGTAAACCTTTCTGCGTTCTAACCTCTCTCCATTTTTCAAAAGCATCTCCAATATTGATCCTAGTTTGAGCACGTTTCTGCTCGTGGAGCTTATTAGAAACATGCAGAGGCTTTTTAGGTCGGGTACAATCACTTCTATCTGAACCAGTTCTCTTGCCCGCTTCCATCGCTGCAACACCTGTTGGTTTGCCCTGATAACTGCTCTCATATCTGGCAAACCGAGGGGCGTCCAAAACGGCCGTGTGGGGGTGCCTTAAAACCGCCTACCTTCTCTGGTCCAAACAAATCCAGACCATTCAGGACCAGAATCTAAAGTTAGAAGGAGGACATACTGGCTGCTGCATTGTTGTCAGAGAAGCCAGCACTTCAACATAGCATGTTTCCTTCATGTCTGATCAGATAGTAAGCTCACTTCATCATCTCACTCACTACACATCTCACTGATTGATCCTTTAATGCTCCGCTACACCGGGTGTTTCTGTTCTCACGCTCAACTAAAGTGGCCGCTGCATCATTTAAGACCGAAACAAAGTGAGCACCATCTTATTATTTGAACCCTGATCGTCCGGTTTAGAAGTGATTCCTGTCACCATGTGCTGGTTTCAAACCCTCCCTCTCGTCTCACCTCTCGCTTTCACAAAAACCTTCTGTTTTCTTTCTGCAGGATGAAAGTATGAGGCAGTCCAGTTTCTCTGTCTCTGTTTCTGGTTCTCTTTTAGATGTGAAAGTTTCATCTCTCACTTTTATTTGCAGCCAGTGAGGCGGACAACGACTTGTTTATCAGTGTTATCCATTCCTGTGTTTAATAAAATATGCACACACTCTCAAGGTGTGTGTATTTTCTCTAAAGCCTCTGTCTTTAAACCATAGTTTTCTCAATCGAAGTGATTTAATCCTCCTTCTTTAAGTTTCATGGGAAAGTGGACGAGCGATGAGCAGCTGAAATGTTGTCTCTGTATGCAAATCTCCTCGAAACATTCTCGGTGCAGCGTGCACGGTTTCGACAGTTACATGACAAAAAGATTTACCTAAAAACACAACGAATCATCTTCAGTTTCAAGGTTTCTCCTCAACAGCGAGGTTTCCAACATCTTTCCATTTTTAGGTATTTTGATTTATTTGATATTTTTGATTCTATCTGTAGAAACAAGGCGCTGAAGGCGTTCAGAACGGACTGACGCCTGATCAGATTAGTCGACAGATGAAAGTTTCATCTCGATTTTAAAAGTAATAAATAGTTTATAAAAATAATTCTGCAGTAATCAAAGTTATTGTGGTCTTTAAATAAGTTCAGATTAAAGCGTTAAGAGGCGTTGATTTAATAAAGAAACACAAGATGATTTATTTAAACATCCTGAACGCTGCAGAGGGCCGAAACGTCACGTGTGGTCAAAGTGTTTATTGTCACTTCGTTTGATCAACTTGACCTGCAGCGATTCCAAACGTTTCACGCCACGTGTGTCGGGTTCTGCTTTTCAAAGGAGGGCACATGCTCCAAACTTTGACCCCCTCCCCCGACTCAACCCCACATCAGAGGCTTTGAATGAATCAGCCCCGCCTCCCCAGACTTCACCTACACAAACCACCACCAGTCACATCCAACGGCCAATGAGGACTCAACCTGTCCGATCGGACGGGTGGGAACGGAAGGAAAGGGAAGCTGGTGGGCGTTTGGGTGGGAGATGTTTTGGAAGTGGAGGCTTCAAAGACTGCTATCAGAATAGAGAGACGTCGTAGGTGTGTGTGTGTGTGTGTGTGTTTGTGTGTGTGTTGTTGCATTTGTGTGTGTGTGTGTATGTGTGTGTGTGTGAGTGTGTGTGTGTGGTGTGTGTCTGTATGTTTGTGTGTGTGTTTGTGTTTGTGTGTGTGTGTATGTGTGTGTGTGTTTGTGTTTGTGTGCATGTGGTTGCATTTGTGTGTGTGTTTGTATTTGTGTGTGTGTGTCTTTTTATGCGAAGCAGCAAATCAAATCAAGTATGAGGCTTGACCTCCGCTTTTTATGACATTTCCCCGCTCTCCGTCCAAGAGCAAAGCAACGGCGAGAGCTCTACATTTGCTTGAATGCACACGCAGCTCTGCTCCTCAGGCGCTCCATGCTGTTTGTCCCCTAGATGCCCTCAGGCTTTCTTTGAGCCGCCGTGATAGCGGGACGTGTCTCTGTGTGATTGGGCCGTTTTTCACGTGTTTAGAAAAACAGCCAACACAACCTGTCGTCTTGATATCAGATGAGTGATACCTGTGTGAAGCTAATGGAGGAGAAAACATTTTAAAAGTAATGACTTAATGACTTAGTATTGACTAGTTAACTCAAACTAGACTAAACCTCTAAAGGGTTAAAATGACTAAGATGCATTTCTGTCTAGAGAATTAAATCGAAAATATCCGACAAAACGAGATGTCGTCTCCGTCTTCCTGATGAGTTAGAAGAAGGGAGACAACATGTGGACATCTGAGTGTTAATGAGTGAACGTGTGTCACTTCCCCAACAGCTGCTTGTGGTCTGTGTGTGTGTGTGTGTGTGTGTGTGTGTGTGTATTTGCCCTCCTCACCTTTGAGCATGCTGGATCACAGCTGCTTGTATACGTGTGTGTGTGTGTGTGTGTGTGTGTGTGTGTGTGTGTGTGTTCGTGTCTCTGGCGTGTGTGTGTTTGCCTCACCGTTCTGCAGGCCCATCCACAGCTGCTTGTGGTCTTTCTTCTGCATGTCGTTGACGACTTGGCTCTTGTGCTTGAGGGCGTCGGCCTCCTTGATGCTGGACATGAAGTGAGCCTCGATCACAGAGTTGGACTGGCAGTGGAGCAGGTCACGATCCGGAAAATTCTGACACATTCAAAAGAGAACTTAAAGGTTAAAGGTGCGTTATGTTTATGGCCACAAGGGTGCAGAATAAACCCCAAAACAAGGTCAGAAAAAAGGTTGAGAGAAAAATACAGCATCATCGAGACGTGGGCGGAAATACGGTATCCCGTGGTGTTTAAAAATAGCAAAGATATCAGTTTCATTACCATCAAAAGGACAAATGAACACATAGTTCACAGACAGAACATGAAGTGATATGCATATTGAGGTGAGTGCAAGTAAACACACTCTGTTCAACTCTTACCTTGAAGTGCACAGTGATGCTCCAGGGTAAGACGGTGTTGGAGGCGTGGAGGTCAAACAGAACTCCGATTGGATAGTGCCTTGAACCAGGAAAAGAGAAAACAAGACAAATGTTCCAGATAAAAACCGTGTTGGGCCGCAAACAGGCAGCAACATGGCGAAGAAGCTCCCCTATATTTACAGGTAAGACTTTAAACTGATCAGCAACATCAACAGTTTTATCTCTGCAACTCAGATCGGGCTGTCACACCTGCAGAAAACACCTGAGAAACTCCTGATATTTTCATGCTGAGCTGCATGTGTGAACACAAACAGCTGAATGTTTCTCTCTTCACCCGGAGTTTCTCCTCCAGCCTCCTCGTATTTATTCTGCAGAAAGTCAGAGTGAGCTGATGTGAGAACGCAGCAGGATATAATCAGGAGAATTCACCTCGAGCGAGTGGGAGGGGGTGGTGACGTTTATTCCCTGTGATCGCTGCACGACCATAGACTGTCTGCACGCCACCTCTACGATCTCCGTGCTCTAATGAACCTGCTGCATTCTGTTTCCTGTTCTCCAGTATGTTCTTCTCCACTCTTTAGTTCAGATTGTGATTCTGTTCAACTACACGTAGCATTGATAGAAAGACACATATTCTCATTATAGCGTCGTATAGAGGACTCCGTGTCTTTCTTTTGACGTCACGTCTTACCTCAGGAGACCCCCCGCCCCCCATCCTGTCTGACAGGGAAAGTCTCCTGCTGTGAGGTGCATGTGTGAAAAGGTCAGGAGAATATCCGGAGCAGTCCTCCTGAAATGATCTAAATATTTTCAGGAGTGCAGATGTGAGGACACATAGAGTGAGCTGAGGCCCGACTGATATGGGATTTTTCAGCATCTCTAATGACAGTTTTCTGACGAGCCTTTTTGCAGCAGAGATCTTAAAATGAAAACCAACAGTAACTTGTAAAGTATCAGCAGACAGAAGTGGAGCCACTTTCTCTTTTCGTCAGAAGTTGTTGCGTCCAGCTTTCTCAGGATGAGCCGTGTGAACTTCTTAAAGAAACAGTTTACATTTCTATTTGTCATTTCCTGTGTTTAGAATCAGGAACATCTCTCGTGATTCAGACAACAAGGAGTAGATGCTTGTCTTCATGAGAACATGGCCATGTGAGTCGTTCAGCTGTAAGATTCCTGACACCAACGAGCGTTAAGTTATAAATGACGACCTATCATTACAGGCCACATAAAGAGAAGTGATACTACATACCTACAACCAGTTTGTGGTGTGGAATGAGAACAGAGCTTCATATTTCAGAGGCTCAGATTATGTTTTAAGATTAGAAACGTTCAAAAGCCTATCACTGACGTTTCTCACGTATTTCACTCAAAGTCGTGGGTTTCAGCTTTCACTTAAAACAAAGAATAAATTATCTGTGGTGCAAGAGTGACACCTTGTGGCTGAACCTTGTGCCTACAGTTTATTCACCAGCTGATCTGCAGGAAGATTCCCTGTGAATAGATGGACTTGTGCCCTTTTCAGATTGACAGTTTAAGGTTGGACTTCTATGCCCCTGTAACGCCCGCCTTCAAAGTAAAAGTCAAGGAGGGATAATTGTCGTGAAATGTGAATTGTGGTTCCGGGTGCACGTTCTCTCCAACCCGGACCGGCCCCGTCACAATAACTGCATTGATGGGCCCGAGCCCGACTAAAACTCGTCTATTTCTTTTAATTATCTGGCTTATATAAATAAAGTTTTAAGTTGTCTAATTGACAGAAATCTGTTCAGGTGAGATCTACATGAACGCAGCACCGAAGCATGTAGGCTGTTGTGTAAAAACAACTTATGGATCCCGATACACGCGGAGTAAAACACTTTTTACAAACTGTCTGCTCGTCTCCCGAGCTGTTTGCCGTTTCTAAGCGATGATCTCAGTGTGAGTGTATCTGTACACTAAGCTGTGGATCTGTGACTCTGCCACCTGCTCCCGAGCGTGTCTGCATAGCCTCTGTCTTTCCGGCCTGGCCTCCGCCCTTCACAGTCAGATCCTTTGTTAATACGGACAGCTTCCCTGCTGCTTCACGGACCTTCACGTCCCCTGTCAGCTGCTACACGGTACCGTTTCCCTGTGTTCAACTTTGTGTGTGTTTTACTCTCGCTCCACGCTCTTCTGTTTCTGGGCTCGGCTCGCTCAGATCAGGTTTGGTGTTTAGTGTGTGTCACTGTGCGCGGCCTGATTGACAGCTCAGGAGTGATGATGAGGGAGATGTGTCACGTAGACTTGGGTCAGTGCTTCAGCACGGAGCATATCGACTTTAGAGCAGCCAAAATCATTTTTAAAAGCACGGAGCGCAGCCTGACGCGTGCAGGAATTATGTATTAACAAACAAAGTCCTACCCGGCTCTAGCCCGAGGTCGTGCCTCTTATGGCGTATAGTATTTACTTGAAGCGTTACAAACAGGAAGAGAGTATTTAAAGTGTTTGTTTCTACAAAATAATGAACATCACTGTACTTCTAAGACTAAGTTGTCAAACAGACGAGTAAACGGGTAAAAACAGGACGTCTAACAAGAGATCACTCACCATTTTAGAGGAGTCCCTTCATACTCGAACCACATCTCCTCCGCGTCCTCGGCCTTCATCACTTTGTGGAAGTGTTTCTTCACCTTATCTGTGACCAGCGTCAGGTAGCTCACTCTGGGTAACAGCAGCTAAAGGAGGCAGGAAGAGAGGTTTAAATATCCTTGTGATGGAGAGCTACAGACGGAGAATTTGCAGGAGATGTTTGTATTAAAAACGACAAGATTTCCTGCAAGTTCTGTGTCTTCCCCGAGGTCTCCTCCCAGCTGGACTTGCCCCAGAGGGAGGTAACCAGGAGGCATCCTGATCAGATGCCCAAACCACCTCAACTAGCTCTTTTAAATGCGAAGGAGTAGCGGCTCTACACTGAGCTCCCCCCGACTGTCTGAGCTCCTCCCCCTCTCTCTAAGGCTGAGCCCAGACACCCTCGGGAGGAAACTCATTTCAGACTAGGGGTGGGAATCACCAGAGGCCCCACGATACGATATTATCGCGATACTCAAGACACGATTCTATTGCGATTTTAAACATTTTGCGATATGCTGAGTATTGAGAAACTAAACTAAATAAACACTAAGTAAATGGTAAATGGACTTGAGCTTGTATATTTCTTTTCTAGTCTTCTGACGACTCAAAGCGCTTTTACTCCGCAGGTCACACCTACACACACTGATGGTAGAGGCTGCTGAGTAAAGAGACCATCAGTATTAACTCATCCATTCATACACATTCACTCACTGATGGTAGAGGCTGCTGAGTAAAGAGTCCATCAGTATTAACTCATCCATTCATACACATTCACACACTGATGGTAGAGGCTGCTGAGTAAAGAGTCCATCAGTATTAACTCATCCATTCATACACATTCACACACTGATGGTAGAGGCTGCTGAGTAAAGAGACCATCAGTATTAACTCATCCATTCATACACATTCACACACTGATGGTAGAGGCTGCTGAGTAAAGAGACCATCAGTATTAACTCATCCATTCATACACATTCACTCACTGATGGTAGAGGCTGCTGAGTAAAGAGTCCATCAGTATTAACTCATCCATTCATACACATTCACACACTGATGGTAGAGACTGCTGAGTAAAGAGTCCATCAGTATTAACTCATCCATTCATACACATTCACTCACTGATGGTAGAGGCTGCTGAGTAAAGAGACCATCAGTATTAACTCATCCATTCATACACATTCACTCACTGATGGTAGAGGCTGCTGTGTAAAGAGTCCATCAGTATTAACTCATCCATTCATACACATTCACTCACTGATGGTAGAGGCTGCTGAGTAAAGAGACCATCAGTATTAACTCATCCATTCATACACATTCACACACTGATGGTAGAGGCTGCTGAGTAAAGAGTCCATCAGTATTAACTCATCCATTCATACACATTCACACACTGATGGTAGAGGCTGCTGAGTAAAGAGTCCATCAGTATTAACTCATCCATTCATACACATTCACTCACTGATGGTAGAGGCTGCTGAGTAAAGAGACCATCAGTATTAACTCATCCATTCAGACACATTCACTCACTGATGGTAGAGGCTGCTGAGTAAAGAGACCATCAGTATTAACTCATCCATTCATACACATTCACACACTGATGGTAGAGGCTGCTGAGTAAAGAGTCCATCAGTATTAACTCATCCATTCATACACATTCACTCACTGATGGTAGAGGCTGCTGAGTAAAGAGACCATCAGTATTAACTCATCCATTCATACACATTCACACACTGATGGTAGAGGCTGCTGAGTAAAGAGTCCATCAGTATTAACTCATCCATTCATACACATTCACTCACTGATGGTAGAGGCTGCTGAGTAAAGAGTCCATCAGTATTAACTCATCCATTCATACACATTCACTCACTGATGGTAGAGGCTGCTGAGTAAAGAGTCCATCAGTATTAACTCATCCATTCATACACATTCACACACTGATGGTAGAGGCTGCTGAGTAAAGAGTCCATCAGTATTAACTCATCCATTCATACACATTCACTCACTGATGGTAGAGGCTGCTGAGTAAAGAGTCCATCAGTATTAACTCATCCATTCATACACATTCACTCACTGATGGTAGAGGCTGCTGAGTAAAGAGACCATCAGTATTAACTCATCCATTCATACACCGCTGACAAAGTAACAAGAGCAACTCGGGGTTAAGTGTCTTGCCCAAGGACACATCGAACATGTGGCTGCAGGAGCTGGGGATCAAACCTTCCGGTTGAGGGACGACCGACTCTACCAACTGAGCCACAGCCACCCAAGTGACTCAATAGAAGACACATGTTCAGTAGCCTGTGTAAATATGACCTGCAAACAGTGATTGACTCTAAAGCAGTGGTTCTTAACTGGTGGGTCGGGACCCAAAAGTGGGTCGTGGAGCAGATTCCGACTTGTGTGTGCAAGATTTTGAATTGTCCTGCGAGCTGCGTGCAATCTTTGAATTTCCCTCGGGATCAATAAAGTATCTCTCTATCGATCTATCTGGCAGGGATGCATTTCTCAGCATAACACCGGCCGAGATGTAAAAACTACCTGCAGCCCTGGTTAAAGGCCTCAGGTTGTTGTAGTCAGGTGAGGGAGAAGCCACCCTACTTACATAGTAGGGCTCTGCCTCTCTCTCGGTCACCTCATCCTGGTTCAGGTTGAAGCAGGTGGGGATCCGGCCGAACCAAACGTCTCTCAACACGTCCTTGTCATCTGCCATGATGCTGCTGCTGCTTCTCCCAAAGGTTCATAAAGAATAAAGTCCTCAAGCACAGTCCCCGGAGACCAGAGGCTGACAGCGTCTTTCTGTCAACTACAGAGAAGAGCAAGAAAACAATCAGAAAACTTTCAGGAAACAGCCTTCATACCACGATGAAGGAGGCAGTGTAGCATGATGCTAATGCAGCTCAGAATGAGCTAAGTCTTTATGAACTCATTAAGGTGTTATCACCGAGCTATAGTTTAGTAGAAAACACTCACTCACTTACTTTCCCTCCTAACACACTCAGATCCTGTCAAACTACGCAGATGTTACAGAGTCTGGCGCTAGCTTGAAGGCTAGGTGAGCTAACTAAGCTAGAGGAAAACACGCCAAAAATGTCGGCGATAAAGACAAATTTAAGCTAACTGGATATTTAATTACAGCCCACACTCTGGACTTTCCAATGTGCGAAAGAAGCGGTATACATATGGTTGAATAATCTTACTTTTGTCGGTGTTTTGCGGGCAGCTTGGATGGGAAAAGGGCCGAGACCGACTGTGTTGTCATTCCGCTGCTGTCACCGGAAAACAGCTGAAAACACGATCCAACGCTAAACACTGCCCCCTAGCGGCAGCTGTCCTCACTGCAATAAGAACACAAACATATATTTTTTTAACCTAGAAACAAAAAAGTTGTTCTGGGAATGAGGGCTTATAATTTAATTTCAGTATTTTAGTCAAACTTAGTTGATTGAAAATATTTTACTTTTTTATTCCTTTTATTTAGAGAAAAGTAGCACACATTCGAGATTCTGATCCACACTCCATACCAGTAGGTGGCGGTAGTGCATCAATTCGTTGTTTGCCAACCGCCATAAAACACCAGAGAAGAAGAACGCTGTCGGGACGCTACGGCTGTTTGGGTTTTGTAGTCGCTCTTGTCCATCAGCAGCCGCAAGAATGGACAAAAAAGTGGATGCAGATAACCTTGACATTCGTCTTCAGGCGCTGGAGAGCCAAATTTACGGTGACAGAAGAAATACTAGTGGGAAACCAGTGAAGGTACGCCCCGGATAATGTCTTTGTTTACTGATGAGCGGCGGTGCTGCTAAAGGAGCTAGCCTGCTGTTAGCCTGAGGAAGCTAACGGTAGCTTAGCGTTAACGCCCTTTTTGTTTTGTATACATACTTGGAGTGGTCTGAGATTTGTCAGGAGTAGTTTAGGGAGACATGTCGACTGTTTACGTCAGTGTAAGAACATAAGAGTAACCGTGTTTAGGTCTACCAGCGAATAGCTGCTATGTTAGCTATGTAGCTTCAGCGTTACTAATAAAACATAGAAAGTTGGTTTTGTTCCGGTGTTATGACGAAAGATGCATCCCTGTTAAAAATTACATCCACACTTAAAGTTCCTCTACAGACAGGCTGATGAAAAAGCGTCTTCTACCGAGTCTCCAGAACAATAAGGACATGTCTGTATGAACTTCACATACTTTGTCATCACATATCTGCCTCCAGAAATAAAGAGTATACTGTTCAAACAAAACACTCCCGCCAGGTGCGTGTTATTCTCGGTAGGGATGCATTTCTCTACTGAACACCTGTGTGTTGGTGCCTTTAGTTAACAAACAGGCAATTTAACTGTTGAACATTTCACAAATTACTCCAAGCAACATATGTAAGTGACAAAATAAAAATATGATCAGAAAAACAATACACACGTATGTTATTATTTATAATAATAATGATAATAACTTTATTTATATATTAGCACCTTTAAAAACAAATGTTTACAAAGTGCTTTGACAGACAAAGCGAATACATCAGCAGTCTGCACAACAGAACAGACTTCAACAGACAGAGAGTGCAAATATCATACATGCAAATAACAGGAACAAGAGATGCACTAGACAGAAATCAAGAGGCAGTGAATGCTATTAAATAATACAATGAAAGACAATTAGTTTCAAATCAACCAGGAGAGAATCAGAATCAGAATCAGCTTTATTAGCCAGGTATGTTTAACACACGAGGAATTTAACTTCGGTAGACTGACTATAACAAAATTAAATAAAAATTGAAGGAGAGTGAGACAACATCATATCACAGGCTCTAAACACAGAGCGAAGAAACTTGAAATACTTCAAATAAATTAAAATAAAATCAGATTTGGGGGGCTTTAATAACTGTAAGTCTGAGAGTCTGAGTGTTAAGGAGCCCCTGACGTCCCAACAAGTAAACACCATAATATCTTAACTCTTTGGGACTTCAGACTCTCTGAATTATTAAAGTTTTATATTGATCATCTGACTGCTTCAATCACTAATCCTTCTTTACTTGTGTCTGTGACACAACAATGAATCCACTCCTTTTCAGTTTGCTCGTAACACAACTCCAGAGTCGTCGTCTCTATCAGTTTTATTCCAATCAAACAGGTTTCTGTCTCATCTTGCTTCCCTCGCTCTGTGTTTAAACTCTGGCTGCTCCGTTTGTTAAAACAGGGAGAGGCATTTATTAAAAGTAAAGAGAGACTGAATTAAAGCCCGAAATAACTTGAAGTGTTCATACTTTGATGTTCTTTCAGCCCCTGAATGGAGCCTCTCATCAGAGCATCATATGATACCATGAACATATTTAACTAACAAAGAGGCTTTGATGTGGATGTCTCTCTCCAATGGTTGAACTTGGACTGCAGTACCCATTTTCAAATCTAGGGGGCAGAGTCACATATTGCTCCTGAACAGTATGCAGGACTTCTCTATTTTTATTGCTGTGGTATCGAAGCAGTTGACGACCCCATGTGTTTGTGTTTGTGTTTGGTATAATGCCACATTTTACTGTAACAGCTTTCATTTACTTTTCATACTCTCCTCCATGAAATCTAATCTGTGTCGTTTGTCCTGCAGTGTGCCGAGTCTTTGGTCAGGATTCAGGCAGGTCTCACCAACACTGCCAACAAAAGAGAGCGAGTGAAGATCCTGCACAAGAAGAGTGAGTCACACTTTCAGTCACGCATTGCATTGTGCAGTTCTTGTCACAGAGCTGCAAGACTATTATCTACAATATACATTTATTTTATATTTGCTGCTTGTGTTGCCCACACTTGCATCACTTGCTAGTCCCTGTAGAGATACTCTAGAAACCTGGGGAGAGGGAGGGGTTATGATGTGCAGCCAGTGCTAGCTGTCCACAACGAAGCTAACCATGAAACATATTTTCTAGAGTTTTTTCTAGAACATAAAACCCTCTCACTAAATAGTCGTGTTTACAAGAGATAGCAAAGTGAAGGTTGAAAATGTCACATCAGAACTTGGTGCAATGTTCCTGTGAGTGTTGGCGAGTCTCTCATCATGTTTATCGGTCTTGTGGTGCAGTCGAGGACCTGATGAAATACCTGGACCCCCAGTTCACCGACCACATCAGCGTACCTGATGCCATGAAGCTGGAGTTCATCCTGGCCGGTAAGAACCTGGAAAACAGTGCATGGGTTACATCCACGGGGGAATAAACAACATTTATTTACAACCTCAGTAAAAATTCTGAAGGCTTCTGTTTGGTGAAGATTAAACTTCCCTCTGATTCAGGACTAACTATGATGCTGTCGTGTGTTTGTCTGCACAGAGGAGGACTTCCTGCTTTCCCAGGCTGCTTTGCTGGAGCAAGTCAGCAACTTACAGCCTCTGCTGGACAGCACCTACATCAGAGGTGAGCTTCACCTGGCTGGACAGTAAGCCAATCAAACAATGGGGTTTTAACCTCAACAGAAAGCAATGCTCAGATATTTGCTCAATGCTCAGCATGGGACAGCAATTGTCTGCGATGTGGATTGTGTTGTTATGTTGTCTGACCACGGCTAAATGACTCTAAGATGATCCACAGTCTGTTTCACGATGTCCTCATTGTCCATTAAATACAGAAACCACCCCCACCTAACAAAGACAGTCGGGAGAATTCAGTCATGCTTCCGTAAATGGCTGCCAATGAGAGGCCATTTCAATCTTTCTAATGTCGCACACTTACTGCCAGAGTGCCGTGAAAGTTGCCGACCCCTGCTGTACTTCTTGTTCTGCTTCTGGTGCATCTGGCCGTCTTCAAACATGATTATTTCAGACACACCGTGTGATAAAGGGTTCTGCTGTGTTGTTCCGCTGCTGGATCGAGTTAATTCTTCAGTTCTGCACCGCCCTAATAATCTTCTGTGTTTTTGTCCTGTTTGTCACAGATGTACCCGAACACGCCACCAAGCTGCAGCGTCTGTCACAGATTCACATCAAGGAGCAGGTAACCCTCGTCTTCTCTCCTCCCTGGACTCTTTGCATCCTCGTTAGGTTTTATCTTTTAACTCCTTGTTTGTTCTGTAACAGGATCAAACTGAGGCTCAGTCCCTGGAGGTGAAGAAGCTTTTCGAGGAGTACAACAAAATGGTACATTCAGTTTGTTACAGGGTCATTTCATTTACTTAAAGGAAGAATGTGCGACACATTTCATAAATTCATTTTTATTAGCCATTAGACTTTTGTCCCCTGTCCTTGAAGAGCACCTGATTCCTTCACATTTTTGACCCAGTGCTGCGCTCATTGCTACCCCCCTTTCTTTCCCATACTCACTGATTATTTGGATGTCACGTAAGAGTTTTTGTATCACGGTCATTCTGTGTCAGTTTACATGAAATGTGAAGCTACGAGCTAACTAAAGAGCGCTAACTGATTGTAGCTCGAGCGAAGGACAATTTGGAGGGGGGTTGGAGGTGTGTCTTTGGAGGAGCGCGGAGGCTTCAGTATGGAGGAGGCGTGGCCAAACAGCAGTTTGTTTTGGTTTCATGCTGGAGCTCAAGGGCGACACCTACTGGAACAAAAATTCGCACAATCTTCCTTTAAAGACAAATACTGAATAAAAAATGTCAGAGAGCCACATTAATTCCAAATCTTATGTTCTTAAAAAAAACCCAACGATAAACATTCTCCTGCCAGCCTTTAGGTTAATTTTCCATGTAAAGTCGAGGGGGGAGCTGATGTGAGAACACAACAGCAAATATTCAGGACAGGTCACAGCAAAGGGGGGAGGGGGTGATGACGTTCCCCGACGTCACGTGGAATAATCAGGGTAAAGTCAGAGTGAAGAATACAGCTGTTGGTTCACCGCTGAAAATATTCAGGACATTTTCAGGAGTGTTGTGAACGTGTGAAAACATCATCTGGAATATTTCAGCAATGTGTCTGCTGGTTCACGAACACACTGCTGAAGTGTATTCAACACACAGAGGATATTTAGATCGCTGCTCAGGTTTAGACTCTAGTCTCTGTCACCTTTTAATAACATAAACTGCTGCAGGGATGACGCTCCACCCACTGACCCCCCCCTTTCTCTGATTGGCAGATGTTCCTGCTGTCCAAGCAGTTCACCCAATGGGACGAGACCCTGAGGAAGCTGGAGGAGGCCAAGGGCATCCGGCCTGTGGAGTAGCCGCCCCCAACACACACACACACACACTCCTGATGAGGAGGGTGATGATGAAGAAAAGTGCAACGTGATGGGAGTTTACGCCGGTGCACACAACATTTCACTGATTTCTGTTTCTAACTGCTTTTAAATGTGTCAGCAGACTTATAAGGACCAGGAAATATAATGTTAATAAAATGATGCGACACAGAACAAGTCAAACTAAGCCAGTCCTCCAACGACGCTGGAACGAGAAGTGGTAAGGAGCTTTGTCTTGTGACTCTACATCAGACGTCTCTCATCACGTGGTGTGGCTCACACGGCTCTGACATGCTGCTGCTGTTATTATTTATTTAGAGACAAAAGAGCTTTTTATGCTTTGATCTCGACCTGTTAAACGTTCCTGCTCCGCCCGCCTACTGCAAGCCAGTCACACGACTTGTTGCTCTGCACTCGCTGTCCCACACATACAAGGCTTTAGATCCCCCCTGCGGAGTCGTGATGTGTACAAAAAACTAAACATTATCTTCATCATTTCCAATATTCTGGATAAACAACAATAAATATGACTTTGTTTCTTTGACTTCCTGTGTGTGACGTCTGTTTTAAATACTTGATTTTGATTGGCTGATCACTCACAACAACGGTCTGCTGTCCCGCGATAGATTGCGGTTGTTAAGAAGAACTGACCGTTACTGAGAAAAGCTGACAGTTCTGGTAGATAAGACGAGGCTCTGTTTACTGCGGGAGGAAAGGAGACGACATGAAAGACGTATAAACTGCACGTTACGAATCAACAAACTGACGAGTAAGCATGAAGTAAACGCTCAACAGAGCGTGGTGTGAGACACGGCGGAGTTTAAAGACGAGGTGCTGCTCTGACTCCTGAGGATCTGTCCACCTCGTCTCACCTTCACCATCGGAGCAAATGTTCAGTTTAACGAGAGCATTAACAGCTGGGTTCATTTCATGCAGGCCACAGAGCTAGCCGTTGCTATGGAAACGGCTCTATCTCTAGAATCAAACAGACAATTTGTTTAGCTGAAGTTATGAATCATTTTAAAATCCATAAAATAGCTGCAGAATCTTTTTTTACCTGAAGCCGTGTGATGAGCAGGATAATGTAAAGTGAGCTGGTTGTTATCCCTGAGGAACACCTTCAGGATGAGACAAGACCCCCCCCCCTTCACATCAGGGTCCTGCCACAGACTGTAAATATGAATGTTTGAAGCCTGAGTGACGTCACCCGTCTGTTCCTGCAGGGGGCGCTGGAGTCCCATCGATGGCGGTCTCCATGCTGGAAATGCTGTCTCAGCCTAACTTTCAGTCAACCTAACGACAGACTGAGAGCTGGAGCTGAGGCGGGGTTTTAAGCCTCCTGACAAACCGTTACAACCGCGCCCACCTGTCAATCAGGTCAGCTACACGCCTTATTGTGAATAACTCTTATCCTTCATCAAATCAAAACTGATGAGTCATCAAAACATTCACCCCCCGTACAGTGTGTGCTGATCGAGACATGAGCTAATCAGACCTATTTGGTTTTTTTGAACCAGGCTGTAAACATGTTAATGTCTGCTGTAAAAACAGGCTTTTTAGAATGGGTGTGTATGTGACTTCCTGTGCTTCTACAGCCAGCCTCTAGTGGACACTCCAGGAACTGCAGGATTTTACACATTGGCTTCATTTTCAACTCTGCTTGGGTCCTGCTCGCCTGTCCAGGTTCTGTTCGATATGATGCACAAAGACTCTCAACACGATGGCTCCCAAAGATAAAGGCTACTTATTTATTTGCTATATGTATTAAAAAACACAACGTTCAACGCCCGACCGGGTCTGGAGCACCTGAGAGGGGGAGGTCAGGCTCGAAACGTATTATAGTATATGCATTAAAGTTTATCTTTTTGAGCCGACTCTTTGTGCATCAGTGTTTGTTTACCACTCAGCACCTGAGTGACCTGCGTGTCTTTTTTGACTTCAGGTTCCATTCAGCCACAACAACTCGCTCACTCTCCATTGTCCCTAACTCAGAGCATGTTAAAGGGTCTCTGTGCGCGTTAGTGCAGGCGGCCCACTGCTTTCAAACTGGTTACTTGTTTCATTAACTCGCTGTATGAAAAGGCAGGCCCGCGATGATTCAACCCGGGGTTTTCAAAAACAGCAGACAATGTAGAAAAGTTCTGCTTCCATGTTTTAACTGTGAAGCCATTTCTTCATCAACAGGGACAATAAAACACAAACACATCAGTTGCTCATAGTTTTAATTTCAGCTGATACATCGTGTAAAATAAAGATGATACAGAGCAACGCAGCATGTGACGAGTGATTCTTCTTAGCCATGGCTTCTGCTGGGACCTGCAGCACTGTTTGGTTTACATTGTTCTCTCATATATGTAGTGATCGCTGCTATGTCCACCTCGGGGTCTTGTTCGCAGAACTTGTTCAATTTTCCAGCAAACAAGTCAATCTATAGACAAAACAGAAGAATAAATCTTAACCTGGTTTAAAGTGAACATCAAACAGTGAAGCTAGAACTTCTGTGGCTGGAACCAGAAAATCTGCAGGTTGTCCAGACAGGGGGCGCCGTTAGCTTAGTGGCGTGCACCATGTAGCGAGACTAAAGTCCTCAAGGAGGCTAGCCCGGGTAAGAAAACCATAACGACAGAAATCAATGATGTAGTATGAGTACAAATTAATCATTATATACAACAACAAAATAAAAACAGTGTGTGTGTGTCTGTGTGTGTGTGTGTGTGTCGTGTGTGTGTGTGTGCCTGTGTGGTGTGTGTGTGTGTGTGTGTGTGTGCCTGTGTGTGTGTGTGTCTGTGTGTTGTGTGTCTGTGTGTGTGTGTGTGTGGTGTGTGTGTGCTGTGTGTGCCTGTGTGTGTGTGTGTGCCTGTGTGTGTGTGTCTGTGTGTGTTGTGTGTGTGCGAGCGTGCGTGCGTGTGTGCGTGCGTGTGGTTCAGAAAAGTATATGATAAATAGAACAACAATTATAACTTTGCAGATTATAACAAAATTATGAAACAGACGTAAATAAAGCAGTCTGTGCTGTTAGATGAGTCCACACACCTGTCAGGTCGTCCCTCAGGCTGTGACAGAATTGGACATATCTCTCTCTCTCTCTCTCTTCTCTCACTCTCTCTCGTCCCCTTCCTCTCTCTCTCCCCGTCCTCTCTCTCTCTCTCTTCTCTCTCTCTCTCTCTCTCTCTCCCCCCTCCTCTCTCTCTCCTCCCCTCCTCTCTCTCTCTCTTCGTCTCTCTCATCATCTTCTCGCTCTCTCTCTCCTCTCTCCATGGTTCCTGACTCGATCCACTGTCCTACATCACTCTGCTCCCTGACACTTCAAATGTAAACCTGCAGAAAACATGTCAGGGTGAGTACAGAAACCACAGTTTACAAACACATAACTGCACTGTCATCTTCACTCCGTATCGCACATAGGTAGGCGAGGGGTGTTCACTAGTTGTTTTTTCTTTACATCGTAACCACCACAGTCTTTAATCGAGGATCGTGTCGTTGGCGGTCGTGACATCGCTTCTCAGTTCCCTCTGGTAAATTATTATTGTTCTGTGTCTTTATAGCCATCTTGTGCATTGCACACCACAAACATTAGCAGAAATCCTCGAGTTTCCCTGAAAAAGCAGCCGGGGGGTTTTTCCTACAAACAGGGAATAAAGTGTTGTAGATACATTATGTACACCTTTAATAAACGTCTACTTCTTCTCTGTCTCATCAGTGTGTGGCTGTACAGCGCTAACAGCTGATTGATGGTGCATCACATCAAATATATTCTTCAGTCACTTCTTGGTACCATTCGCTTTCTGAGCAGATAATAACATGAACTGTGGACATAGTCTCAGTGATGGCAGCCATTGGGTTTGCGTGCTGTCAGGGTTGGAAACCGTCTACACTGTGAGGCTGTTTTATCACACTGCAGGGTTTGACTCATGGGTGACCTAACAGTAACACACATGAACAAAGCAAGGACTAACGCTGCTCGTCCAACGAGCCCATGTTAGGGGGCCCAAAGCTGCCGCTGAAACCTCCCTAAGGGGTTCCCTATCTGACAGAACTCACTCTAGATGCCCTGCTCAACACTGATTTGGAGGGTGGATTTTTTGCTCGGTGTCCCATCAGACTCTAGAATCGTCACTTCTGATCAGTTATTCTTTGTTTTTTTCAGAGGTTAAGTTGCTTCCAGTTGCAGACAGGCCTGACCAAAGAAATGGCCGCCCCCCTCAGGGCCCTGTGAATGGGCCCTTCTTATCAACGTGTGAACATCGACCAGTGGCCTTAATGCTAGCCTTGCTGGCTAACATCCCCCTCCTCGGCCTGGCTCTGATCAGAGGGGGTTAATTGTGTGTTTTATTGATTTTCCATAGACTTTTACTTCTGTCTGGATGAATGTATGTTTTGATTGACCTCTCTTAGGGATAATAAAGACAACCTTGAACCTGAGGCGCTCCTTGTCAACAGGCAAGGCAGGCAACTGAACTGCTTGGGGCCCCGGGCCATGTAGGGGGCACCTGAGGGCTGATCTGTGGCTCAAAATGTGCAAATTTTACGATGACAGAAGGAAACCCCACAAGGGAGCCCCCATGTGACAGCACTCCCCCTCGTTTCCCTGATGAGCGTTGCATGCACTATTACTGTGAAAACCAGATGTTTGTGAATGAAAGTCACTGCAGAGGGAGAGGAGTCAGAACATATAAAGGGGGAATGGACTTTTGTCTGTGGCCTCGACAGACTCAGGAATGACAACCTCCTTCACCTTAAGCTGGACCTTAATGCCCTCTCTTTCAACATTTGTAAGACAAGCTTACTGTCTTTTATATTTTGCATGAACACTTACTCAGGCGTTCAAATAGTGTCGGCCCTTCCTTTTTGCCCGGAAAGGGGACGTCACCCACGTAGACAGCAACATGTTCTGTACCCACACCACTTGGCTGGGAAATAAAGGATGTCTCCAAACTCGTACGAGTAGATGAAGAAAACAGGGAGAAACAGAAGACATGCATGTTTACCCACTCAAACAAACCAATGAAAAGGACAAAAGATCAGTGGTCATTATAAATGTAGTGAAAATATAAACATGTAAACCTCCAGAGAAGCAAACATGAAGACAACTTACTCCAGTAACGTCTACTTGTGATGACCAGCAGCAGAACTGCGGCACCAGCCAAGATCACAGACCTCATCCCTGCAGCAGTCAAGGACTTTGAGAAGAGCCAACAAAACAAACCTTTTTACTGATCAAGCAATTTAAAAAAACAGCGCGATGCATCGGAGGTGGAAAATAATCTGGATAAGAATTCAAGATACGAGTAACATCGTGTCAATAAATCAAAAACAACACGATGGGTTAAGAAATAGATCAAATGAGAACTTACCACTGATGTGTTCTTAAATATAACGAGCAGAAGAATCAGGACACCTGGAATTACACTTTGCATTAACATTGACTGCACACTTTCATGACACATGAGTTTTTTGTAGAGATCTACCTTCCCTTGTACCAAACTAACAGTGTTTGTCTGTCAGGCTCCTAGAGGTCGCACACGACAGCGCCCTCATTGGACTCATCTCTGGTGGGGATGAGTCTGCCTACAGGTGGGAGGCTGACCATCAAGAAAGGACAGCAGAGGATGTACTTCCTGCGGCAGCTGAAGAAGTTCAACCTGCCAAAGACCATGATGGTGCACGTCTACACTGCCATCATGGAGTCCATCCTCTCCTCCATCACGGTCTGCTACGCTGCAGCCTGCCCTTGTCCTTTCATCAATCTATTCTGTTTTTGATCCACTAACAGTCACAACGACCTCTTCGGACATTCTAGTCGCTCAAACTTCGGCAGTAGAAGCACATTTTTACTTTCTGTAACTGAAATATGTTTCCCAACAAATTCACAACTAGGACAAAGAAGTTTCTCGTGAACTTTTAGTCTGCATCTGTCACACAATAGTACTAGATTTTAGAGGAAGTAGTTTAGAGGTCTTTGTTAAAAAGCTCTTACCTTCTTCAGAGTGACGAGAGCGCCTGATGGAGCAGCAGACATGACTCCCTTATATACACCTTTCCAACAACATCTGATAATTGTCTCTGTGTGCCACGTCTGTCCCCTACTCATTACCCAGCCGTAACATTCACAGAACCTGTTTGACTAAGTAGACATTATCTTTAGATTGTATCCTGTTTAACTGTCACACAATTCCTCATACAGAGGCTGCAGAGCGCTGGCCTTTAAACTGGTCACATCCACTGGTCACCATCGTCTCAATTCACCGGTGTTGGTGCCTTAACAGCAAAGATCAACGAGCTCACGTCTCTCATGCTCTCTAATATTTGCTCTCTTATTAAACGTCTGCTGTTGTCCTGCTCTGACAGACCTCCAGACATTCAAGTGTGGACGGACTTTGATCTCGTCGTTTCTTTTCTGTATTAAACTTCCAAACTCAAAGTCAAGAGCGAGCATGAGACCGACTGAAAATGTGTTTGTTCAAAAGAAGTCTTTCTGCATTATTCAGTCATGCATGCTTCTCCAAATTGTTCCCTTTCTGAGTAAACCAAGTGAGACATTTCTACATATGGTGTCCACCTGTTAGAAGTTTCTGGATACAAACTGCAGATCAATTATCTGAACCACTTGGTGTTTGGTGTTTCATAATGTTTGCTTTTTAACGACGACTCAGGGCAGAATCTGAACCAAAGTCAGAGACTGCTGTGGCGATCAGCTTGTACTGTAGCAGAGAAGATGCTGTCAGTCAGATAGAAACCACCACAAACCCTCTCAACACATCAGTGGGTTCACTCTTTGTGTGAGTTCCTGAGAATTGTACTGTCTGTGTGCAGGTTTGTGACGTTCTATTGTTTCTTTTTCTCTTATGTGTAGAACTCTACAGAGTGATGATACAAGGAGTCACCTGCAGAAAAAAACAACATAGGACCAATTCACTGATCTGAAACTTTATTCAACTGACTTCACGCATTGCAACCTCAATAGAACAGAACACATCCACTGAACACTCACCTCACCCCACTTCCCTCAGGACGGAGGTACAGAGCAATCAGGTGCAGAAAGGCTCGCCTCGGTTATAGTGGCCCTAAGCAAAAGGCCTCGCTGAACAGGCCAGAGTGGGGACTCTTGTCTAACTCTGTGATTAATTCATTTGCTGTTTGGTTGACGTTGTATGGCCTGCAGTGCATCACAACACGGCAGCTCGTTACCCGCTCTTTGGAGGAGGAGGGCAGACGACACTGACCGTACCGATAAATGTCAGGTTTAATTAAAGAAAAGCTGTGAAACATAAAGCTGTATGTGTGTTTTCTTTAAGTGTAAGAACTTTGTGATTGGTGGCAGAATTGGCAATACAAGGGGCACCAGCTGAAATCTAGCCGAGGGCACCAGGGGGGTCAGGGGGGTCAGGGGGGTCAGACTCTGGCCTGCATCACTTCCAGAAGAGGTGAGAGTGACAGAGTTTATGATGCAGCTTTACTACAACCTGAACGTTGATATAAGTGTAACATAAAGCCAACACAGTCAGGCTGACGTGCTGCAACAGACACTTTTGCATTTAATGGCTGACAGGTGAAGATATGAAGAATCATTTTCACAGGTTTGTTCTAGACAATAGAGACGTTCATTTTCTCCTTCCAGCTGTCGTTAGATTAACAACTGAAAAAAACAAAGAGCCTCTCAGAGTACTTGACTAAAGATAAAAACATTATGATGTGTAGACTTCCACACGCACAACCTCTCATTTGAATATGATTATGGTCGGTCAGGTTCAGCTGAACTTCAGCTTCTTTGAATATTCAATAATAAGAACTCTCACAAAACCAGAAGAAGAAGAAAGATATAATTTATTACTCCTGCTGAATTCAGTGTTTACACTGGTTGATGAACATGCTACACACACACACACACCACACCACACACACACACACACACACACACACACACACACACACACACCACACACACACACACACACACACACACACACACACACACACTGCAAACACACACACAGGCTGAACCACACATCACACACACACACACACAGGCTGTAACCACACACACACACATGGCACACACACAGCACACACACACACACAGGCTGAAATCACACACACACCACACACACAGGGCTGAAACACACACACACACACACACACAGGCTGAAACACACACACAAAAACACACGCTGAAACATACACACACACACACACACACACACACAGACAGGCTGAACACCACACACACATGCACACACACACAAACACACACACACACACACACACACACAGAGGCTGAAACAAACACACACACACACACACACACACACAGGCTGAACCACACACACACACACACACACACAGGCTGACACACACACACACACACACACACACACACACACACACACACACACACACACACACGCAAACACACACACAGGCTGAACCACACACACACACACACACACACAGGCTGAACCACACACACACACATGCACACACACACACACACACACACACACAGGCTGAAACACACACACACACACACACACAGGCTGAAACACACACACACACACACACACAGGCTGAAACACACACACAAAAACACACGCTGAAACATACACACACACACACACACACACACACAGACAGGCTGAACCACACACACATGCACACACACACAAACACACACACACACACACACACACACAGAGGCTGAAACAAACACACACACACACACACACACACACACAGGCTGAACCACACACACACACACACACACACAGGCTGACACACACACACACACACACACACACACAGGCTGAACCACACACACACACACATGCACACACACACACACACACACACAGGCTGAAACACACACACACACAGGCTGAAACACACACACAAACACACACGCTGAAACATACACACACACACACACACACACACACACACACACAGGCTGAACCACACACACACACGCACACACACACACACAAACACACACACACACACACAGAGGCTGAAACACACACACAAACACACACGCTGAAACATACACACACACACACACACACACACACACAGGCTGAACCACACACACACACATGCACACACATGCACACACATGCACACACACAAACACCACACACACACACACACAGGCTGAACCACACACACACACACAGACCACACACACACACAAACACACACACACACACACACACACACACACCAGAGGCTGAAACACACACACAAACACACACACGCTGAAACATACACACAGGCACACACACACAGCACACAACACTACACACAACACACACAGGCTGAACCACACACACACACATGCACACAACATGCACACACACACACACAAACACACACACACACACACACACACACAGAGGCCTGAAACACACACACACACACGTTGAAACACACACACACACACACACAGGCTGAAACACACACACACAAACACACACGCTGAAACACACACACACACACACACACACAGAGGCTGAAACACACACACAACACACACGCTGAAACAAACACACACTACACACACACACACAGGCTGAAACAAACACACACACACACACACACACACACAGGGCTGAAACAAACACACACACACACACACCTCACATGCACAAACAGGGATCCTGTTGACATGTCAGAGTGAGGGGGCTTCACACAGCGAGCGCTCCTTGAGCTGTTGGAGACCGATTTCCGGACCTGGGTCCGCACCAAGGACTTGTACTGGGGCCAGTCCCAAGTCCCCTACAGGCTGAGCTACTGCCGGCAAACACACCGGACCTAAAAGTGCAGACTCACACAAGGTAGAGTTTGTGATAAAAGCAGAGTTTGAATTAACAGTGCAGGTCGGTAATTCAGGAAATCAGTCAGTCAGATAGGCAATACAAATCCAAAAAGGGGCAGTTAGAATGGCAAAACGAGAAGGCAGGCAACGGTCAGAAATGGATCAGGTGGGTTCATCTCTCTGAACCTTTATGTACAAACTGGAGAGGTGCTTTTGACCTTTTCTCTACTTTCCCCGTCTTCTTTTAGAGTGATTACTGTGCAGACATGAATGATCTGGTGTTTGCCTCTGTCGGTGTTATGGCAATACATTTATACATTTAATATTTGTTTTCTGTTTGTTTAAATTTAAAGGGTCTTAGACTAGAAGCAATGACCCAACTCATTTACCTGTTGGAGGCCTGATATAGATAGTTTTTGGTAGGTGGTCAGAGGTGCTGCCTGTCAACAGACAAGGCAGGCAACTTGCTCGAGGGGGCCGCTGGCAAGTAGGGGGCCCACAAGAGCTGACAAACTTTAAACCATTGCAGAGGACTCAAAATGTGCACATTTTTACAGTGACAGTAAGAAACCTCCCTAATGGGGCCCCATCGAGCAGGCCAAGGTAGGCAACTGCTCGAGGCCGCTGGCAAGTAGGGGGTCCCCCAAGGGCTGACAAACTTTAAACCATTGCAGTGGCTCAAAATGTGCAAATTTTACAATGACAGTAGGAAACCTCCCTAATGGCTCCCCATCTGACAGCACCCACTGTTGCAAGTCTATAAAAGTGAGTTTTAAGGAGTTATTTAAAAGTGATAGGCTTTATACAGAAGCACTGCTTTGTCAACAGGTATGGCGGTCTCTGGCAAGTAGGGGGGTCCATGAGGGCTGACGAACTTTAAAAACCAGCAGTGGCTCAAAATGTGCAATCTTTACCATGACAGTAGGAAACCTCCCTAATTGAGCCCCGTCTCGCATCATTTAACAAACTGCTGATGAACGCACCCACATGTGAATTTTTGTTTCGGGCCCCAACAGACTCTAGAGTCTCCACGGGGTATGGGTTCATCTTTAAGGATGATGTAAATTAGTAGCCTACCTTTTTTTACTCATTGTTTTACGTCTTGTAAACACGCCCTGTGGATTATGAACCCGTCACCGTCATTGCTCTGTTCATTTTCATTATAGTTTGTTTTAATTGTTTTGCAAACACATTTTGGTTGTTTTGAGTAAAACCTTTCCACACATTCACCTCCTGTAGGGGGCGCCACTTCTGTCAGAGGCACAGGCAACATTGAGAAGGTTGACAAAGATTGTTTATAAAAAGATGCTTGACTCAGTAGTAAATAACTGGGACACTTTACAGACAGCAGCAGTTTACTCTTATGATGATGAAGGCAGTATTGTTTCTGTTTGGTCATTATTCTAGAATCTCCACTGGCTTTATAACATAAATAAGTTTTAAGATTATGCAAGAATAACCAGAAAACTGGACTGATTCTGATTGTTTTCCTGCTTTATTAAACATACAAAAAGTGAATTATCATATGAAGGCAGATCTGAGCAGGTACATGTTTATTAGAAGGGCAAATCTTTTTTTTTGTATATGAAATATCCTTTAATGAAAGTCTCTGTTGTCAGAAATGTGTCTCTCTTTTCTAAATGACTCCAAATAAATTAACAAAACGCGGTTATTTCTGTGATTAAAAGACGAAGAAGAAAAAAGGATTCACAAAAAGATCCACTCAGTCTGAATATCATGCAGAATATACGGTGAGCTTTCTTTAATTAACCTGCAAGTTAAGAAGAAAACAGACTTTATAATGTTAGCCCACTTAAACAGTTTGCTAGCAGTCCATGTAGCTGCCTGCTAAGGGTTTCTCATCTTAAAGGTTGAAATAAGAATTATTTATTTTAATTAATCATATTTCGACAGAAATGTTAGGTATTGGCAAGTAAGTTAATTTATATTTTACGATTTATATCTTACGCCCTTTACGATTTCCACAAACAAAATAAAATTAAACTATAAGGTCTGTAAAATAACGTTCACAGAGTGACTGGGTCTCGCTCGGCATAGACGATCTTTGGCCGTGGGAATGCACCAGTTTGACAGAAGGCAGGACCGACGGAGGGACTCTCTCAGCGGCGGCGGAGACTTGTGACAGCGGCGTACCGTCCATGGACAGGACGGCCGTGGTGAAGGTCGGAGCCGCGGCCAGTGCCAGCGTCTGTGCCCTGTTCGGCGGCGTGGTTCTGGCCCAGTACATAGTCGCTAAGAAGAAGCGAGCGGGAAAGAAAACTCGGATCATAGAGATGGTGAGTAAAAAGCTGATAGCCCACGCGCGTCAGGGCGGTTAGAGACGGATAAGATCAGAAACCGGAAGTTCACCTTCAAAGTAAAACCAGGACACGCTAATGATTAAGATTCACGTTCGTGTTTACGTAATAACGATGTATTCTGGGAAAATGTAAAATCTGTAGTTAGATGCTTTACTGAAATAGATGGATTGTATTTTAATTAAACAGCTAAAAGTACCGATCAAGACAAAATACTATGCGGACATTATTCATTCATATTAAAGCAGTAGGTTAAAAGGTTTTGATCATCCTAAAATGTTATTGTGTCTTGTTTGAGAACATCCTCACTTTGGACAATGTTTGTAGAAAGATAATTCACCTACAGTTGGACCCAGAATCTCAAAATGAACTTACTGTTGTTAATATAGGTGTTGCAAGGAAGTAGCACCAACAGGACAGTGCATCTTTAATGTGAAAATCCTGGCGGAAGTGTGGCTTTGCGTTCTGGGTAACTTTACAGAAGCGGACCCGCACTGTGCTGTGCGCATGCGCTGCTATTCCCTAAAACAGCAGCTGTTTTTAGAGGTCACTAGCTAGCTTTTGTCCAACAGAGAGAGCAGCAGATTCTCAGTTTGAGAGCAGAGCACCGTGACAGCTGATCCTCTGTGTTTGTGTCAGAGAGGATCTCTGCAGCTCCTGTACACCATCTTTGTGCTGCTTCCACTAGTCTGTTGTTGTGCAGAGTGCATGCAGGTTACACAAGCTGCAGCAGACCAATAGGCACACACTCAGGCCAGCGTTGTAACCAGTCTGACAGGACTCCCTCCTCGGTGCAAACACAAACTAAAGTGTTAAAGTGTCAAAGTAACCTACATGACAGAAAGACTAGTTTGCATCCATAAATATATATCACCTTTCAGAACAGAATAGAATAGAAAGCCTTTATTTCCATTATACAGTGTACAACAAAACCAAGAAATGCCCTATTCATAGAGCACACCATGCATTCATAAAGAAAACAGTGAAGAATTCACACACCTCCTGAAAAATTCTCAGGGCTTCACCCAAATACCAGAATTTTCACTCTGAATTCACCCAGAATTTTCCGTGTGAGCTGATGTGAGAATTCAGCAGGAAATTTTCGATCTCCGGCGTGCACGTACTGAAACTGCTCCATGATGTTTTCTGTTCTCCAGTATATTCTTCATGTCGTGAATTTGTCGAACTGCAAGTAGCGTTGATACGCTTGGATACAAAAGCAAAAAGTGTCATCATAGCGTCTGACTCTTCTGCTTCGTCCGACACATCCGCATTGTTCTTTTATGTACATCATGTCTTTCCTCCTGCGACCCCGCCCCCCCTTTCCTGTCTCACAGTGAAAATGTCACGCTATGAGGTGCATGTGTGAACAAGTCAGGAAGATTTGAGCGACAGTCTGCCTGAACTTTTCCAGACATTTTCTGGAGTGCATGTGTAAAAACGGATGTGTTCTTTGGGTGGTTTCACACTGGGGACCCGGGCCCGGAGCCGAGTACACTTGAACCCAGTGTGAACACAAACGTAACGTACTCGTATTGGGTACTGAGGTGGTCTCGGGTACGATTTTTGTATACTCGAGTACGGTCAGCGTGAGATGTGAACGCAACCGTGCTCAAACAAGGAAGTGGGCAACTATATGACGTAACAATGTTACTCGTGAACACGGACCAGCGAGGGAGGGGGGAGCAATCGAGCTCAGGTACCGTACGAAACAATCGCGCCTAATGTGAAAACGTCCGTTATCGTTGTTGTGTGGGGAAGGAGGGTGCAGGTCTACTTTTATAAAAGATTCACTGAACTTTGCAGTTCTCAAAGTAGTTTTTTTAGAGATATTTAGCAGCTTGTTAATCCATACATTTGTATTTAACATAAACATCCTTGTGTGGCCAGGTTAGTCCTCGTCACAGCAGCTTTGTGTTTGGAGTGAGACCTGGGCACTTTGCTGCATGTCACCCCCCCTCTCCGTCCTCACAGTTCATGTCTCTCTCAGCTGGCCCACAGATACAGGAAAACTAAACATCCTTTGGATACTTACAGTAAGGATGAGTGAAGTTAAACAAAAGAGTGGTTGAAAAAGGATGTGTATTAATAGTTTACAGTGTTGAATATAACCCCGCCTTCCAGTGAATATTCAGACTTTGGATTTGGCCGTCATTACGTGGTGTTGCTGTGCACAGTCTCAGGACTAGATCTAAATGATTCATGTCTCAGTTATTTGGCTCCACCTGAACAGCTGATTGTGAGCACGAGGTTATTAACCTGAAATGGCTGCTACAGACCGGTTCCTGTCACATCACCTCATCCCGATGTGTTCGTTTTTTCAGGTGTTGTCTTTCAGCAGGTTGAAGTGTGAAGCTGGCGTTCAGCAGGTTTTCTTGGTTCTTTAAAGGGATAGTTCTGTGTTTGTATGACGTACTTATCAAAGTAAGGGTATCAGCCACAGGAGATGGCGGACAGCTCGGCCGCTTTAAGGAGGGACCGGTCGGAGTGCAGGCACGGACGCTACGCTGTACATCGCTGCAGACGCTGTCTTTTATGTCATTTTAATCAACAAGTTTAAAGATTGTGGGCACAGCACAGTAACAGCTGTAGAGAAGGGAGAGGGCGATAAACCTGTATCATGTTCTGCCACGACTTTGATTTTTTCTAAACCGTCATCACCAGTTTAAACACACGCGTTTGGCTGCTGACGAGGTTGCACTGATTGTTCTACCGAGTGGCGGACCTCGGGTTCAGATTGAGTCCCCAGGTCGTCTGCGTGTTGTGCTCTGACACTCTAATAGAGCCAGCTGTCTCACACGCTCACTGTTTAAACGGCTCCGCCTCCTCCTCGTGTCAGAGCGGGTGTCAGTGATTACAATGAAAGCGACCATGTATTCTCCCCTCCCATAGTTTCATGTGCAAATAACAGCAACGTTGAGTGGTCGTGGCGCTTGTAGCGCGTCTCTTTTGGTCTCCTCTATTGTGAAACAGCCATTTCAGGAAATGTTGTGTTTTCAGCAGCAAGCTTAACGCCCCGTGTCCACATGGCGTTTTTTCCGGGCAGAAAAGCGCTGGCTGTGCGCTCAGGAGCACTTTCATGAAGCGTTTGTGCGCTGAGAAGCGCTGCAGGATGCACAAAAGCGACGTCCATTTCTCTTACAGAGAGCAGAGGAGGTGACACTTTCTGTCTTGAGGGAGAGAAAAGACTCATGACTGAAAGGAAAGGTCACGAATGCGACTTGAAAACGTGCAGTTAAATGCCCGTAGAAGGTGTTTTTTAGTACGCTTGTTCTCGGTACGTCTTTTAAGTGTTAGCGGACTCCGTCTCTGTCTGTCCTCCAGAGTGAGCAGGAGAAGATCAAGAGGAGCGTTTCTCGCTCTCTCTCCGCTAATGTGATTTACTTTCATTAGCGGAGCTTAGCAATCGAGGAGAGCTGATTTCCATTCAGAGCTTCCTTTAGGTAAATTTAGATACAACTTTATTGAGCTTGTTTAGTTTATTTGCATTTATTACTGCCTGAGGGAAGTTGTGAAATTAAGCCTCATTTCCTGGATTAAAACGCCACGGCTGCAGACTGACACACACGTAGCCCGAGTGTGTGGGATGAAATAGGCTTATGGACGCCCTTTGTTAGCTCGGCTCTTTAGCAAACGCCGTCGTCTGGCCGGAGACTAAAAGAAGAAGATGAGTTCTGTTTCCTGTCCTGCGTGGAAACTCTTGACCATCCTCCTTTTGATGAAGTAACAAACATCCGCTCTGAGCTCCAGACGTCTTCTCGGGCGCTCGCTCGATCAGGATTTAGTTTTCTCTCCTCTGTCGGACATTCCTCCTCTGAAGGCCGTTTTTATGACTCTCTAAATGCTTCTGTGTCGCTTCACAAGTCAGAGACAAACAAAGCACATTCCCTTCATTCCTAAACACCACGGAGGTTTTGTTTACAGCTGGACTTTGTTTTACCATTTAGTCTGTTTGACCACGCGCTCTATGATGCAATCACTCAGGAAGGAAGGGGTTAATAGAATCAGTTTGGATTTCAGGGGTTCGATCCCCTGGAGCTCTCTTCATGCTGGGTGACCGCTGCTCCTTCAAAAGTCTGAAATGTAAAACTACAGGTCTTTATTTTTACTTGTTTGATGTTTTACATTTTTAGATAGTGTTTTTTTTTTAAGATCTTTTTGGACAGCTGAAGAGAGACAGGAAACATTGGGGGGAGAGAGTGAGGGGATGACATGCAGCAAATGGCCGAGGTCGGATTCAAACCCACAGCTGTTGCTAGGAGGAATAAAGCCTCTGTACATGGGGCACATGACAGAACCGCTAGGCCACCAGCGCCCCTTTTAGGTAGCGCTTTGACACAGACATGTCTGAATACTTGATCAAATCGACGTCGTCTAGTTGGTGTTTTTGTGCGGAGCGGCCGCACAAAAAAGGTGGAAGTCTCGGAAAAATGACGCTTGGCGCTGCGCTTTTTGTCCAGGAGGCCGCCGGCTGCAAACGCTCTCTCCTCGTTGAGAACTTTATTTTTTTAAGAAGCTGGCACTCAGAAGGGGAACACGGGGCCTAAGACTTCTCATTTTGTTGCCGTGGTATCAAACAGACATCGAGTTTAAAAATCTGGTATCCGGTCAACACTCGTGCAAACTGTTGAACAAAGCTGTGCTCAAACTGTATTCTGTAACTTCCTGTGACTTTGAGAAGAGCGTGTAGAGCAGCATCCGTCAGACGTGTTCGGATCCTTACTGTCGGGGTCACATGAGTCACAGCAGGTCCACGCCGACCGTGTGACACGACGTAACACTGAACACTAATTGTCTTAACCATTGAGGAGAGTCTGACTTCAGACGTCTCGTTACTCTCCGTTGAGTCTTCTCACACGTGAACGTCTGTCAGACTGCAGTTGATTGATTTTTCTTTTTCTGAGTATCGACGCGGTGAGATCAGACAGATTTGGCTCAGCTCGTCTTCACGTGAAGTTGTAGATGTTCTTTATTTTTACAGGAAACATTTCAAGGACTCATTTCCAGAAAGTGTCACTCACTGAGAACCATCAAGTCTGCTGTGCAGAATATGTACAGCTGGGTGAAGTGAAGAGGAAGCCTGCTGCAGTGTAATTCCTCCTCTTAACCACTGGGGGGCAGTGCAGAGCTGTGCATGAACAACACGCCTGCAAACAGAACTCCCTCATGTCAGAGAAGATACACTTTATTGTCCTTTTGTTTTGCATTACAAGCTCAAAAATCCTCACATCCCAATCACATGAAAAGACAGATCATAAGGAGGGCATACGTTTCATTAGAAATCACAGTGTGAGGTCACAGTGGGGGGGGGGGGGGGGGGGGGGGGGGGGCGTGCTTCTGCTCTTCTGTGAGTTCAGCAGTGATATGGAGAGAGGAGGGATGAGGCAGGGTTTGTACTAGTTCCTCTTTCAGTCTGACACCCTAAAGCATCTCTCACCCAGAACTTCCAGTTACGTGTGCGTTGTGTGTCCTCGCCGCTCGGTTACTGCTCCATGCACCCTCGTCCGTCTACACCCACAGGCTGTGCTCTCAGTGTGCAGCATGGAGCAGCACCGCCTCTCTGAGTCAGCTGGGACTTGTCCTGTTATTGTGCTGAGGTGTAATCAGAGAGTGTCGACCTCGCTTTTTGGAAGCGGTGGCTGGTATGTGAGGCGGTCGGCGGAGGAGAGGACGAGTTTGACTCATGTTTCAGTCTCTAACTCACCAAACCTCGATCAGCAGGGCCGCCCAGGAGTAAGGGTCAGTGCTGCAAAGCATTTGTTCCCTCAACCACTGATGGATAAAACACAATCCGCCCATGTCACACTTCGAGAAAGGACGTGAATATTCTCCTCTTTATTTCCAACGTGAGCCGTCGTGACGTAATTTACTGCTGACTTTAAATCGATTCGATGTACATTATAATCTAAGTTTGTGTCTTTAACTCAACATTTCAGAAAGTGTCTTTGGTCTAAGTTACTCTTAAAGACATTTAATTGGTCTTATTCGAAGTGCCTCCTTCCCTGCGTGAGATGCTGCACGTGTTACTCTTTGTCATGTTGTTATCTTTTTTAGTGAAGTGTTGTCTAACTCGATCTCTTTCTGCGGCCGCCATGATCCCCTTCTCGCCTTTTTTGTTGACATGCTGCGTCACAAATGTTGTACTGTTACGTCGGCACAGCAGGTCCTGACAGGATTCATCCTTGAAGTGATGTTGCTGTTAGGAACAAAAATCGGAATCGTAATTCTCGGGCCTAAGGGTTGGGGGGGGGGGGGGTGCAAAAGGGCTTCAGCACGGTAATGTAGTGATGGGGGAAAAGATCGGTAGTCTGTTTGTGGTGTTTTAATTAGAAGTTGATGCTTTATGCGTCCGGGACTCTCTGTCTGGATGAAAATAGACTTAGCGTGCATTCTGCAGCAGTTAAGCAGAGCGGTGTGTGGTGGACATAGTTTCACCGGAGATGGATCGACAGGTGTGCATTGGAAACAGGAACAGGAGCTCCGAAGTGTGTTGCACTGACAGAGAGCGGCGAACATGGATGTCGGGTTTAGCAGATGTGTTGAAGGCATCTGAAGGCGATACCAGACTGAGTAACACACCTCCGAGTGTGAAGTGAGGGTGTGTTTACTACGTATAACTCGACCTTTGTAACTTAAAAGAGGAAGACGACAAAAAGTCTGCAAAGTTATGCAACAATTTTTATGAAAGTCAAAGAATCAAACATTACAGTTTGTGAGGAAGTTGGTGGTACGCAGTCTTAGACGTGTGTGTGTGAGTGAGTTAGTGCGTATCATTCACACAAACATTACAGGAGGCAGTCTGCAGGCCGGAGAACAGAGAGAGAATACTGTGAGGGTGTGCTGCAGTACTGATGAGGTGTCAGTGTCCGCCCACAGCTACCTGAAACAACGAAAACACAGCCAGCAGGGGGAGACACAGAGCGAGTAGAGAGGTCGAACCCCGAGGCCGTCACATCTCACCTCAAGCTTTATCTTATGATTCAGTTTATGGTGCTGCCCTGAACTGTGAAGAAACATGACGTCGCTCACATTTCTACATCTCATCATTATTAATAATGTACTGTGCTTTATCTTCCCTCGATGTGAAAGACTTCCCACCGCCTCTGAGCCAAAGAGAGGCTTTAACACGAGAACCTGCTCGACCTGAAAACAGATCTGTACGTTACAGTGACGGACGTGTTCATACTTGCCTGGCTCTATATGTGTGACCTAAATATTTAGGCAGCAGCAGAAAGACTGTCCATCTCGTGTGTGTGTGTGTGTGTGTGTGTGTGTGTGTGTCCAGTGTGTGCAAACTGCCTGACGCTACCACTTGACCTTCCTGACCTTTCGTGTGCTGTTAAGCAGTTTACTGTGCGTGTGTGTATGCTGAGGGAATGTGTAAAAATGTGTGTGCTCAGCAGTCGTATACTGAAGCGAGTCAACTCTCTCAGATTGATTTGAAAGGTTTCTTTTTCAGTGGGTCAAAGGTCAGACCAGGCTAATTGACAAATGACACTTTCCCCCTCCACCAGCCCCCCCCTCAGGGACTATTTTTACTGAACTCTGTGTGTAAGTTGAAATCGTGTCATTATACTTGACTCAGACGAGTCGTAAGTTTGTCAAATGGGTACTGCAGTCCAAATTCAAAACATTACAGAGAGCTGTCCCCCCCCCCCTCCTCTCTAGAGTGGATGCTCACGCAGGTCACCATGTGGTGGACACTGAAGCTTCAGTGTTTATCCAGCTCTGCATCGGTCTGTAAACCTTTCTGCGTTCTAACCTCTCTCCATTTTTCAAAAGCATCTCCAATATTGATCCTAGTTTGAGCACGTTTCTGCTCGTGGAGCTTATTAGAAACATGCAGAGGCTTTTTAGGTCGGGTACAATCACTTCTATCTGAACCAGTTCTCTTGCCCGCTTCCATCGCTGCAACACCTGTTGGTTTGACCTGATAACTGCTCTCATATCTGGCAAACCGAGGGGCGTCCAAAACGGCCGTGTGGGGGTGCCTTAAAACCGCCTACCTTCTCTGGTCCAAACAAATCCAGACCATTCAGGACCAGAATCTAAAGTTAGAAGGAGGACATACTGGCTGCTGCATTGTTGTCAGAGAAGCCAGCACTTCAACATAGCATGTTTCCTTAATGTCTGATCATAGAGTAAGCTCACTTTATCATTTCACTCACTACACATCTCACTGATTGGTCCTTTAAGTCCGTGTTTTTGAAGAGGCATCAATACCGAGGCTCTTTCAGCTGATCTCTGCTGCTGCTAGACTCGGGTTTCAAATTCTCAACATGTCAGCTCCCGTCATGGAGACATTCTGGCTTCATTCTGCTCAGGAGGAGGCTGAGGCACGTTGTCCATTTGTATACATTCTATGGAATGTGTGTGTTTGTGTGTGAGAGAGCCTCTCTGTACAGGGGGAGGGGTCATGTTGTTTAATCTATTTTTGGCCACGCCCCCCCTCCCCTCCCTGACTGCTGCTGCAGATATAAAAGCCCTCCGCAGACACACACACTTTTCCTCACTCCTGTTTTATCTGAAACGACAGATCCGTGGTAAGCTTGTGTGTTTGTGTGCGCGTCTGTGTGCGCGCCCGTCTGGGTGTGTGTGTGTGCGTGTGTATGTCTTATAATATTGTGCATAATGTTAAAGGTATGTGGTGCATTATATCATAAATCCTCACATGAAGTGTCGGTGCAGTAAATGTGTGTTATTGCCGTTTGTCGTGTTGTCTGTTTGCGTAAAGGAAGAGCAGGTTTGTATTTCTCTGCTGTCGGGGAACACGCCCTCTGAAACACTGCTGCTTTTTTCAAAGCGTTCTTAAAGTGCAGGTAGTGTGACCTCGTAAAGAAGGCAGACGTGTTTACAGCGCTCATTAAAATCTAAATATAATGTCCTCCAAAGATGGGACTGTTACCTTCTTTAGACAAAGTTTGCACCGTCTGTACTCTGCAGATACGAAGTTCAGGGAGGTGTTTGTGTCTTTGCACACACAGATAGGTGTGTGTGTGTGTGTGTGTGTGTGTGTGTGTGTGTGTGTGTGTGTGCGTGCGTGTGTGCGCGTGTGTGTGTGTGCGTGTGTGCGTGTGTGCGCGTGTGCGCGTGTGTGTGTGTGCGTGTGTGCGCGTGTGTGTGTGCGCGTGTGTGTGTGCGTGTGTGCGTGTGTGTGCGCGTGTGCGCGTGTGTGTGTGTGCGCGTGTGTGTGCGCGTGTGTGTGTGTGTGTGTGTGTGTGTGAGGCTTATGAAAGAGCAGGAAGTATCTAAAAGAGGAACTTAAACTTTATTTCTAGTTTGTGTTCTGGAGGTGGAGTTTCAGGAAACCTGATACTGATTATGTAACACTGCAGGGTGGGGGTTGGAAGGTGTGTGTGTGTGTGTGTGTGTGTGTGTGTGTGTGTGTGTGTGTGTGTGTGTGTGTGTGTGTGTGTGTGTGTGTGTGTGTGTGTGTGTGTGTGTGTGTGTGTGTGTATGCGTGTGTGTGTGTGTGTGTGTGTGTGTGTGTGTTTAAGTTCTAAAGTTGTTTGCTTCTCATCAGCAGCTGTACGTCCACCACAGCAGATCGACTTTAATCTCTGAAAGCTGTGTTTTGTTATGTTTTTACAAAAAGCTGCAGCCAATGAAAAACATTGCCAACGCTGAGGTTAATTTGGGCCCCGTGTCCAACTAGCGTTTTCTTCGGAGGAGAGAGTGTTCGCAGCAGCAGGCGGCTGCCCAGCGTCCTTCCTCCTTGCTTCGTGTCTGCTGGGGTGAAAAGGATCTCAGATATAAAACAGTGCTCATGAAGAACTGAGGAGACCGATACTTCAAACGGACGTCTCAAAGAGCAGATGTTTGGTTCTCAGCAAGGACACAAACTCAATGGAGGGACCTTTTGAGAGACATTAGCATACAGCAGTTCACTGACGAGCCCTCGATTAGTTTGCATTCATCAACAAGTGAATAGAATAAAGAGAAACAAGCACTCAGGGCTCACCCTCCTCCCTATCGATGGATGCAAACGTCCTTTAATCCCCTTTATTCTTCCTGCAGAGTTTCACTGAGAAGTGAAATGCTGAGACGCTGTCAGTCAGAGCTGACGAGATGAGGCGAGTCCCCTCCTCTCAGCTCTGCTCTGAGTTACTGTGACTGTTTGTGTGGCTGCTCAGCTTGTTATACAACACCAGCACATTCCAGACATCAGCTGTTTCATGACCCTGAACCCCTCCTCCAGACCGTGTGTGTTTTTACTCTGCGTGTGTGTGTGTGTAGGATAAACAGGGAGGAGTGTGTAAATAACCTGAAGGCAGCGAGATGTCCTCCTACCCGTCGAGTCGACACTCTCACACACATTTACTCCACACGGACCTCAACCTAAATCAGCCCTGGTGGTTTTGATTCATACGCTCTTCTTTAGATGAGCTTCCTTCATTTCTATATTTGAGTACTCTCGTTACTTCATGAACCAGTAATCGATGACTCGGACACCGCTGATCTCCTGGACCGGTGTGCTGCTCAGTGGTTCTGAAGGGAGGAGTGATGGTTACATGGATGGGTACTCGAGTACTTGTTTACATAACGCTTCTCTACTCGCTCACGTTGTCACAGGCTTTAATAGTTCATTTTAGTTATCGTTGTGTGACCGAGCTTTTTGTCTAACTGAATATACTCAGAGGTCACAGAGGTTCAGCTTTATGTAGTGTTGTAGTCAAGACCACATTGACCGAGACCAAGACTTACCCAAGACCAGAGTGCTCTGAGACCGAGTCAAGACCAAGACCATAAATATCTCTGAGAAATCAACATCCTGTGTGCAGCGGGCGTGTCACTCATTTAGACCGTAACACCGGGAAGGTTGCGGACGTAACCAGGGAATAAAAATCAAACTAAAAATGACTTGAAGTTATTTGTTCTTTTAGAAAGAGGCGTTTTTCTTCTAATCTCAGTGATGACGGGGACAGAAAGCTGATCAGTGGAGGTCTTGATTTAAAATCACGGGTGTCTGTTTGAGGACTTCTCCGTGACCAGATGTAATCGATGTTTGTTTTAATGTATGCTGTTTACTTTGAATTGCTTTTATATAATGTTGTATCTCTGGAACGCTGAAATCCTGTCTGCACAACAAATTTACCTCTGGGTACTAATAAAGAACCCTTGAACCTTGAACCTTGAAATCTGGAGTCCGCCCGGTCTGAGACCGAGACAAGACCGAGTGAAAATGCTTGTACAGAGAGCCGGATTACAGCAACAACAACTGCTTTATGGCAGCTACGGTAACTCTCTAGGGACACATTACCTAACACTTCATCATGATCAACCTTTATTTATACCTCAAAGCTCACTGAGGGGGGAACACTCATGCACACTGACAGGAAGTCCTACAAGCAAGGTGCGAAATACCCGGTGGCAATCGGGGGGCACCAACAGGTAAGGGGGGGTCTGCATTCTGATCAGTTTTTATGCACCAATTTGTGCCTTTTCACTCGCACTTGCCTGCACACGCACTGAGCGCTGATACAGTACGCTGCACGGAAAAAATTGCAAACGATCTGGACGGCCGCACCGAGTGTCTACGGTGGCTCCGTGCACGACAACAGCACTCCCGTTTTAAAAAGTTCCGATCCTGGACCCGCGTGTGGGGAGACTTCTTATCAAGATGCAGCAAACCCAAGAGAGCGCCGAATCACATCTGCAGCAAGCAGCTGCACAAAACGGGGAAATACATCGTTTGTAGTTGTGTGCTTTGCATTCAAAGACCTAACAGCGGACATCGCTCTCTTTCTCTCTCTCTCTCTCTGGTCCACTGCAGAGTTTAAAGTCAATTGCAGGTGATTTTTTTTTTCCAGAGACCCCCCAAACTTTTGCTTTTGAGGCTTTCAGGGGGTTTCAAGTGTCAATCAAGGGGTCTCAGACCCCCCGAGACCCCCTGTATTTTGCACCCTGCCTACAAGCCTGTTTAAGGGAAACAGTGCGGGGCGTCGGTAGCCCAGAGGGTTATTGGGCACGCCACATGTACGGAGGCTGAAGTCCTCCAGGCAGAAGGAGGTACGGGTTTGAATCTCACCTGTGGCTGCTTTCCCGCGTGTCGTTCCCCCACTCTCTCTCTCTCCCCACGTTCTGACTCTAGCTATTAAAGTTTAATGTAAATACGCCCAAAAAACGTTCAACTCCACAACAGTCATCAAAATGTCAGAAAATACAGGTATGCAAGGGAAAGTACGAAAGGTGCACTGACTTCAGAGAGGTGTGGAATTTTGATCCACGTGTTGTGTGTATAAAATTAAAAGTAACAACCTATAATTCTCTCTCTCTCTCCCTTTCCCTCTCTCTCTCCCTTCCTCTCTCTCTCCCTCTCTCTCTCTCTCCCTCTCTCTCTCTCTCCCTCTCCCCCGCTCCTCTCTCCCTCTCTCTCCCTCTCTCTCTCCCTCTCTCTCTCTCTCTCCCTCTCCCCCCCTCCTCTCTCCCTCTCCCCCCCCTCCTCTCCCTCTCTCTCTCCCTTCCTCTCCCTCTCTCTCTCTCTCCCTCTCTCTCTCTCTCTCTCTCTCCCTCTCCCCCCCCCTCCTCTCTCCCTCTCTCTCCCTCTCTCTCTCCCTCTCTCTCTCTCTCTCCCTCTCTCTCCCCCCCTCCTCTCTCCCTCTCTCTCTCTCTCTCCCTCTCTCTCTCTCTCTCTCTCTCCCTCTCTCTCCCCCCCCTCCTCTCTCCCTCTCTCTCTACAGATGCCTCAGTTTGAGAAGTCCACGGTCCACATGAAGGACCCGGAGAAGGTGGAGCAGATCATCTGTGGCCTCATCAAAGGAGGAGCGTCCAAACTACAGGTGCAGCATCACCTGCGTTACAACTCGCTTTAACTTTGTTTCAGCACGAGTCAGTCGAAGTCTGTAGAGAAAGATTTCTGTATTGAAGCTGTAAACGGGGAATTATACGGTGGGCAACAGGTACAAGCACTTTAAGACTTACATTAAGAAAAACAGCTTCAGACATCCCGGGGCTGCAAGCAACAGCTTCCCCCTCAAACACAGCCAGCAAGTCCTGATATCGATCAGAGATTATTATACTGCCACATGGTGGTGCTGCAGCTCCCAATCATGCACTTATTAAAAGCTTCTGATTTTCTGACCTTTGTCACAGCTGGCTCTGTTTGCTACAGGCAACAGGTCTCGAGTTATTGACATCCATTATCGGACTTTCCTCCAGGTGTTTGTTTTTTAGGTTTCCTTTGAGGTCTTTCTGTTTCTTCTTGTGGCTGTTTGAAGCACCGATGTGTCTGATGAACTCATATTTCAGATCTGGGAAACAAACTGTTGTTGGCTTTGTTGCAGATCATCACAGACTTCGACATGACGTTAAGCAAGTTTGCGGTCAACGGCAAGCGCTGTCCGACATGTCACAGTAAGTAGAGAAAGAAAAAGTCTTTGTGAGGGTGTATTCCCAGTCTCAGTGTGTTTCTCTTGAATGTCTCCTTCTCTGCACAGATATCATTGATAACTGTAAGCTGGTGACCGAGGAGTGCAGACAGAAGCTGCTGCAGCTGAAGAACAAATATTATCCCATCGAGATCGACCCTCATCTCACCATGGAGGAGAAATACCCGTTCATGGTGGAGTGGTAAGACACAAACACAGCGAGAAATTCAGTGTGTAAGACACACTTATAATACATGAGGTGAAGCATGCGAGCAAATTCATGCGGACAACTCTGCAATGCTGCACTCTGATCCTGTATTTGATCATGCCTATAAACCCCTCTATTTCAGCCCTGCTCAGAACAGGCTGTTTCTGTGTCTGTAGCTTTAAATGTAAATGAGCTGTGTCTGACCACGCCCCTCTCTGGAAGGGCTTGGGTGGCTCGGGCTTTCTCGCTCCATGCCCTATTGTTCACGGTGAGAAGGCAGACTCAGAGGGCAGAACAAACACCTAGCTGTGGGAGTGTCACCCACCTGGGGGAGGGGTTACTGCCCTTTGTGATGTCATGAAGGGAAAATCTCCAAACGGCCTGTTTGAGCACACATTTTCTGAAAAGTGGAGCAGGCAAAAGACGGAGAGGATGGACTTTTCTCATCATTGGGGGGTTTGGAGACAGACTAGAGACACATATTAGAGTTAGAGAAAAGTGAATCTTTCATATTATGTGACCTTGAAGCTGCAAGATGTCCGGTCTCTTTTTGCTCTGTCTTTGTAACTTCTGACCTGCACCACCGCCACCTGTCCAGCATCCACCTGTAGGCTCTGACTGGAGATGTGAGATGTTATATGACCACTCCTCAAACTTCTGCACGTTAAGTAAGCAGCGAGGAATGATGAGGTCGGAGCCTGGATGCCAAACAAACGTTGTTGCTGCTGTGATAAATGTTTCAAACGAATACAAACACGAGGGTAGGGTTAGAACTCTTTTTCCTCTAAAAAGTGGGCTGCGTCCTGTGTGACCAGATTAAAATGCTATCTAAAGCTTTGTCACAGACGGGCGCCATCATGACCTTTAACACAGCCACCATCGTCACACACTGCACACAACTAGACACAAAGCATGCTGGGATACTTGGAGGAACAGACCAGTTGTTACAGCCCTCATCAATCCGAGCACCTTCACTTTTTAAAGTTATAAACTGTGCAAATATTAACGTGTGTGTTTTGTGTTTGCAGGTATTTCAAGTCTCACACGCTTCTGGTGGAGCAGCGGTTAGAGAAAGACAAACTGTCCGAGGTGGTGAGAGAGTCTGACGCTGCGCTCAGGTACCTGTTCCTTCTTTTACTACTGCATTATGGTTAGCGGTTTTTTCTACATACAGAAAAAAGTATTATATTATTTGACCGAGGCAGAGGTTAGCTTTGTCCCCTCACAGCGAGGAGGTTCCTGGTTTGAATCCCCGTCTGACAGGAGCCTCTCTGTGTGGAGTTTGCATGTTCTCCCCGTGCATGTGTGGGTTCTCTCCGGGTACTCCGGCTTCCTCCCACAGTCCAAAGACATGCTGGTTAGGTTCACTGGTGACTCTAAATTGCCTGAAGGTGTGAATGTGAGTGTGGCTGGTTGTCTGTCTCTATATGTCAGCCCTGTGATTGGCTGGAGACCAGTCCAGGGTGTAACCCCGCCTCTCGCCCAATGACAGCTGGGATCAGCTCCAGCCCTCTGTGACCCCGAACGGGAAAAAGCGGTACAGATGGATAGATTATTTCACCTTTAATTAAGTCAACAAATCTACTTTAAATGAACCAAGAGAAGAAGAGAGCGGCAGATTTTCACAAACTTTGGCGTGCACTAAAACTTACGGAGATGATCATTTATCATTTTAATGTTTAATATTGGACCGACTTGAAACGGTATGTGTCACATGTTTCTGCACGATTACAGCCGACCTCCTGGGAACAGCAACGATCCGTAGTTTCAGAGTGGATGTTCTTTGTTACCAGGATGGAGGATTATCGGGTGTCTATCATTTGTTCTTTGTCTCATTCAGGGAAGGTTACGAGCAGTTCTTTGACCGCCTGCAGCAGCACAGTGTGCCTGTCTTCATCTTCTCCGCCGGCCTGGGCGACGTCCTCGAGGAAATCATCCGCCAGGCCGGAGTCTACCACCCCAACGTCAAGGTGGTCTCCAACTTCATGGACTTTGACGACAACGTGAGTCTTACAGGAGGGACAGGCGTCTCTTTTCTTCCTCTAACCTCTCAACCTCAAAAAACGTTCTAATGCTGGTTTGTTGGATCTGCTCCTCCTCGCACAGGGCGTCCTTAAGGGTTTCAAAGGCGAGCTGATCCACGTGTACAACAAACACGACGGCGCCCTGCGGAACACGGAGTACTTCAAACAGCTGAAGGAATACCACAACATCATCCTGATGGGAGACTCGCTGGGGGACCTCAGCATGGCGGACGGCGTGCCCAACGTGGAGAACATCCTCAAGATCGGCTTCCTCAATGACAAGGTGAAACATTTGGTGTGACCACGCAGCCTTAAAGATCCCGCTTTGAGATAAGACGATTCTCTCGCCACTTAGCAAAAATTCTCTCGCTTCCAACGCTCGTGCGTCGCTTTACTTCAGATAACAACATCGAACAAGAGAAGCCAAAAGTATAGAGCGCCCTCTGCTGGTTGAAAAGAGTATCGAAACATTTGTTATGCATCCCATTGAAATTGTCTTCAGTGCGTCCCATTCAAAGAACTTGTTTATGCACGTTGTTGTTCATTTGATCTCCATGGCGATGGCGGCTGTGGATGGCAGCAGTTCTAACATTTTGTCCTCTGGACTCTCTCTCTCTCTCTCTCTCTCCCTCTCTCTCTCTCGCTCTCTCTCTCTCTCTCTCTTTCTCGCTCTCTCTCTGAAGGTGGAAGAGCGACTGGACAAATATCTGGACTCTTATGACATCGTCCTGGTGAAGGACGAGACGCTGGAAGTGCCCAACGCCATCCTCCAGAAGGTTCTATAACTCCACCTCCCTACCCCCTGACACGTTGGAGCCCGTCAGACTCCAAACACCAACCCAAAGCTTTGTCACTTCTCTGGATCATCACCTGGGTCACCTTCCAGCTCTGTGCCCCCCCCCCCCCCCCACACACACTTTGTATAAGCCTTTTCTTTTTTTTAGACATTCGACATGAACTGTTTTAAAAGTCCTCGCAGCAGCAGCTCGTCTCTGGTGTGTTTTGTCCGTTCAGTCATTTCGAGTATCTTCATCATCATCATCATTATTATTATTATTATTGAGTATTTAACACGGTGACGTTTGTATTTCATAAATCAGGCGCCCACAAACTGACACCGCATCCGTTTCACACATGCACCAAACTTTCAGGCAGGCTGCCCCTCAAATCGTCCTGATCTGGTTTTTCACTTCAGCCGGAGACTCTCGCTGTCGGACGGGAGGATGGGGGGGGGGGGGGGGGGGGGTCTGAGGGGGCAAGACAAGATGTAAAAATATCAACGTGGAAGTGACGGACGAAGCAGTAAAGTCCAGCGCTTCATATCACTGCTCCGTGTAGTCCGACATATTCACAATATGAACAAAAGAGTGGAGTAGGGGGCGCCGGTGGCCGAGTGGTTAAGGCTGTAGTCCTCGAAGCGGGGCGGCCTGTGGCTCCTTTCACACATGTCATTCACCTCTCTCTCTCTCTCTCTCTCTGTCTCTCTCTCTCTCTCTCTCTCTCTCTCTCTCTCTCTGACTATCTGCTGTCCTGTCACTACATTTAAGGCACAAACGCCCAAAAGTAAACCTGGAAAAAAACAAAAGCTCTGAATCCCAGAGGTCGTGTGCACACGTTCTGTGGTCAGGCGCTAGTGGTCGCAGGATGTAAACATAACCCCCCTCCCACTCTCAGGTGTTATTTCCTGGATATTTTCACATCAGCTCACTCTGACATCATGCAGAAGATTGAGCAGGGGGCAGGTAAAAGAAAGTCCAGGTAAAGTTCAGCGGTTTGCGTTCTCGCATGCGGCTCATTCGGGACGTTTTCAGGAGTTTTGTGCACGTCTGAAACCACCGTCAGTGTTTTCTTTGAGATGTTTCAGCATGCCTCAGGAGTCACCTGGTGGAAATATTAAAGTGAGCCATGTGTGGAGAGTGTCAGTGATTCAGCACCTGAAGCACGTGTCGCCAGGTGGAACCAGAAATATAAAGACCACCACGAGTATTTTTATTTAGGGCCAAAAACAGGATTCAGATTGTTCAGATAAATCTCACATGAGCAGGGAAAACGCACTTTAACTTCTGAGACGCGGTGAAATCCGCCCGTACATGAACACGTGAATGTTCTCGCACATCGCTCTTTGACCCTGACGTTTTTGTTTGGCATCAAAGCAACAAAAAGAAGAAGAGGAAACTCTCTATTCCTCAAACAAGCAGATTCCCTTCAGATTTTTCTTTAATAAATTTGGTGTTCACCACGCAGTGTTTCAGATTAACCACTAACGATGCCCTCTAGTGGTCATTAGGGAGAATTACAAAACACCTCGAACCAAAGTTAAAGTTTTTAAAAGCTACATTTCACCATTTCAGTGAACAGAAGGAAGCACACTGCGGTTTGTGGTTCAATCAAACGTCGGTTACAGTGGCGCTCTACCTCAAACATATTCAGTCGTTTCTTGTTTCTGTTTGAAAGTTTAGAGGTCTCCGTTTGTCTGAACTCGTGCTGAATGTTCTCTTTGAATCTGTTTGTGTTTTTTATGTGCTGCTATCACCTGCATGTTGCCTTTTCTTATTACGTTTATGTCAAACTAACGGTGACAGGGAGATCTGTGTGAATCAATAAACGGGAATAATGTCATATTGTATATGTGGGCGTTAAATATATAAAGATATAGATATATGGAAATGTTTGTTGTTGCTCTGCAGTCGGAGGAAAGCGCTCCACAGTTCCAGAAGTGTAGACCTGTGAGTTGTATTTTTATAAACAGAAGGCTTCTTCCTCTTTTCTTTGATGCTGTGATTTTAAAAATGCAATAAAATGTCACTTTGTGATCCGAGACTTCGTCACAGACTGGACGGAAATCTGCACTAAAATCTACCCAATGATATGTTGGTTTCATGGTGCTTTTTATCCACACGTTCACTTAGAGGAGCAATATGTAACTCTCACACCTAGTGTTTAAAATGGGTACTGCAGTCCAAATTCTAAACATTATAGAGAGCTGTCCCCCCCCCCCCCCCTCCTCTCTAGAGTGGATGCTCACGCAGGTCACCATGTGGTGGACACTGAAGCTTCAGTGTTTATCCAGCTCTGCATCGGTCTGTAAACCTTTCTGCGTTCTAACCTCTCTCCATTTTTCAAAAGCATCTCCAATATTGATCCTAGTTTGAGCACGTTTCTGCTCGTGGAGCTTATTAGAAACATGCAGAGGCTTTTTAGGTCGGGTACAATCACTTCTATCTGAACCAGTTCTCTTGCCCGCTTCCATCGCTGCAACACCTGTTGGTTTGACCTGATAACTGCTCTCATATCTGGCAAACCGAGGGGCGTCCAAAACGGCCGTGTGGGGGTGCCTTAAAACCGCCTACCTTCTCTGGTCCAAACAAATCCAGACCATTCAGGACCAGAATCTAAAGTTAGAAGGAGGACATACTGGCTGCTGCATTGTTGTCAGAGAAGCCAGCACTTCAACATAGCATGTTTCCTTAATGTCTGATCAGAGAGTAAGCTCACTTTATCAGCTCACTGGTTGGTGCTTTTAAAGCAGCTCTTTAAATATGATGATTGTGCACATTTGATAAAAGAATGATTACATTGAAATGTTTCTATAGAGAAGGATCCTCACTGTCGGTCAGGAAGTATTAAACCTCAGACTGAAGTCACATGAACTGCTGGTTTGTTTGAATGGATCATATTCTCTTTAAAAACAAACAGACACTGGTTGGGTTTTGGATCACGGTCTTACAGTACCAGTCGTGTCCGCTAGATGGCGGTAATTCTCCCAAAGATTCTTTGAAGATTTCTGGAGACAGAAACTGGAGAAGGCTGAAGTCTGTCCGACGTGGCATCTTGAAACTTCACTTGGTGTATCTTTGAGGGATTGTTTATGTGGCTCGTTGGTCTAGGGGTATGATTCTCGCTTAGGGTGCGAGAGGTCCCGGGTTCAAATCCCGGACGAGCCCTCAGTTTTTCACCAAAGAAGGATTTTTTACCTGGAGATGAGAAATTAAAGTCACCAGCTGATCGATTGTTTAGGGATGTTCTGCTCGTGGATTTCTCCATCAGCAGCTTCATCATCGTCATGTTTACACTATTTCAACTGCAGAGAGCGAGATGAGGGGGGGGGGGGGGTTATGATTTTAAAATGTCTTTTAATTGCTCAAAGCATTAAAAAAAAAAACACAAATAAGATAAGATAAGAATAACAAACAGCCAATACTCAAAAATACAACAAAATAAATTAAACCAAAATCAAATCATCATTCTCAACAGAACATAAAACGTGATTGATGCACCAAGTGTCTGCAAACTCTTTCAGAGTGTTTTCAGCCTCCTGCAGTTTGACAGGTCGCCACTAGATGGCGCCAAATACCACTAAAAGTCTCAACCAGTGTTTCCATGTGGACATGAAACGTTCACACAACGTGGCAGGTTCAGTTCTGTGAGAAAATCACCGTTTTGTTCTGGGCAGCTGTGGCTCGTTGGTCTAGGGGTATGATTCTCGCTTAGGGTGCGAGAGGTCCCGGGTTCAAATCCCGGACGAGCCCAAAGTTTTCAAAATAAAGGTCAAAGCGTATAATTAGACTAAATCACACAATGACATATCAGAACTGCTTAGTGACCTGAGCGTTATGTTAATGATCACATAACTCTACACATCAACATTAAACATCAGTACCTGATGAGATTTATATTTTAAGATTCATTTTATGACTTTTGATCTGACATAAAGATATAACACTGTGTCTGAGGTATGTAGCAATATGCCTTTGTGTACTACGGAAGCCCTGAAGGGACATGAATCGACACATTTTATTTTATTCTATCATCCCGTGATAATGAGTACATTTGGCTTGACACGGTCCGCTCTTCTAAATGTGTCATGTTCTTCGTTTTCTGTATATTTTCCTTATTTCCTGTTTTATTTTGTAGTTTTACTCACCCTTGTCTCTTTATTTTCAGTTCCTGCTCCTCAAGTGTCCGCCCCGCCCTGATAAACCCCTTACCTGTGTCTCTTTACCCCCCGATTGTCCGTGTATTTACTCCCAATGGGCCTCATTCACTAACAGTGCGTACGCACAAATATGTGCTTAAACCGTGCGTACGAACGTTTGAAGCACAAATCTGTGATTCATCAATATATTCTTACTTGAATTTGTTCTACTCTGCGAACACAATTTAGAACCTCCTGAGACCATGCGTACGCACAAATGATAGACCAGCTTTCTCAGATAATGTACACTCTTAACTAAATGAATGACATATTAAACATACATTCAGTAAAAAATAATATATATATAAATGTATTTTTATTTTTGAAAAGACAAGAATTAAAAACATGAATTAACTAATTCATTGACTAAATGCATTAAGTAATAATGAAATGCCTTTTCATCCTTTAATGTAAAATCTTGAATCTAATCGTCGACCTCTCTCACTGATACTGCCATGAAATATCGCATCTGTTACCAAAACCAGCTGATTCATTGGAGCTTATTTAAGAGCATGAAGGGAAAATACATGGTTGTGATTTACGTCTCAAAGTGTAAAGATCCAGCCTTGCTGAAAGATATTGCAGCCGGTGCCTTCAGAAGAGAGCGCATCAGACCGTCACAACGTGTGAAGAGTGTGACGAGTGACTGATCAGCTAATTCCGGATGCCAATGCACGTACAGAATTGCTGTGGACACAGCGCTCTTTTTTACCTTTTGGGGCCGTCCCTTGCAACTTGTACGTGTCGCCGCTCTCGTCCTGATACACCAATCGGATGTCCTTATATGGGGAGATGGGGCGTGGTAGTATGCTGATTGCAGGTTGCGGGCACGCGCCTGACGATTTAGAATGATTCTGATTCACTAACATACGCATGGTGGTGAGAACAAAATCGGCTGGTACGCACGTGTCATGAATCCAACGGTGATTTTGCGCATGCACTTATTTTATGCGCAGAGTAAGAACATTTCTACGCACATATTAGTGAATGAGGCCCAATGTCTTCTCACTCATGTTGCTAGTTCGTAGTGTTTCCCTCGTGTACCTCTTCCTAGCGGGTTTTTCGTATCGCCTTAGTCCTCGTCCTCACGTACGCTGGTATTTTTTGAACACGTCGCTTTTTATGTGCATTTCGGCCATTCGTACACAAACTGTGTTTAAGGTCCCTGAAAACGGGTCTTTTGGAAAACTCCTTCCAGGGTGAAGATTTTCAGGAACTCTGTTTCAGGTGTTTATGTGCAGACGCTGCAGTGCGACAGGTCGCCACTAGATGGCGCCAAATACCACTAAAAGTCTCAACCAGTGTTTCCATGTGGACATGAAACGTTCACACGACGTGGCAGGTTCAGTTCTGTGAGAAAATCACCGTTTTGTTCTGGGCAGCTGTGGCTCGTTGGTCTAGGGGTATGATTCTCGCTTAGGGTGCGAGAGGTCCCGGGTTCAAATCCCGGACGAGCCCAAAGTTTTCAAAATAAAGGTCAAAGCGTATAATTAGACTAAAACACACAATGACATATCAGAACTGCTAAGTGACCTGAGCGTTATGTTTATAATAACAGAGGTCTACACATTGACATTAATACATTAATACAAGTGCAGTGAGTTAATTGGAAGAAGAAGACCTGAGGGTGCGGGTGGGTTATGGTCGGCCTTAAAGGTGAGGAGCAGAATTTTGAAGCTGATGAAGCTGCTGAAGGACAGGAGATGTGATTAACAGAGCGGGTTCTGGAGATGATGTGAGCTGAGTTCTGGACCAGTTGAAGTTTGTCATTAATTAATATGCCTTTGTGTAGTACAGAAGCCCTAAAGGGACATGTATCAACACATTTGATTTTATTCATCACGTGATAACGAGTATGTTTAGGGTGACACACAAACAAACAAATAAATATGCACGATGTTTGTCCACTTAGGGCTTCTGTAGTTTAGAAGAAATATCATGTCCAGCTAAATTGATCAAATGCTGAAACAGTTTAAAGTCTTTGCTTCTGTTTATTTATTCATTTATTTACACATCACTGTGGCTATGATGATATAATTATTCACCTTCACAGGTTGGATAAAAATATCATATAAATTAACTGAAAATATTTGATTTATTTCAGTGTTTCTGAAACAGTCAACAATGTGTGAATGAACACAGTCTTTGTCTTTATTTACTTTACTGGATCAAAAAACAAGAACAAGAATCCTACAAAGACTGGAACTAACCTGCAGATATATCGACAATAAATAACAGAAAAGCAAACAGGAGGGCGTCTGCTAATGGGGAGGATACACATTTACATTTCTGAATAAATTAATTGTTTTAGTCAATTTCTAATTCGTGAGTTTCAGAGTTTTAATAAAGTTTCAATATTTTTACAAATCTGTAGTTTTAAAACTATAAACGGAGGGTAATTTAAATTCATTTATTCTGATCAAATAAGTTATTCATCCATGTTTGATTTATTTTTTAATCATTTTTAAGGTTTGTCTCTAAATCAAAACAAAAAGCAGAGGCATGAAAACAGTCCGCAGAAAGTCTGAAGTCTAAGGACTCACTTTCCCAGCATTCCGTCTGTTTCCGCTCCTGCGCAGAAGCCCCGGCTTCTCCGCTCAGCGTCAGTGCCATGACAACAAGACGATGGCTGCGGACAGAGGCTGAGAAATGTGATTTGGACGCGAAGAAGGAGTAAACAAAGCGTCGTGTTTGGAGGAGCGGCTCGTTAACGTGAAGGTGAGAACACTCCGACAGAGGAAAGGTGGACCAATCAACAACGAGTCCGCTCTTCACCTGTTAGCTGCCGTTTGTCTCCAGGTAACTTGGAGGGCTAGCTAATTAGCCCGCTAAGCTAAAGTTAATTTAGCCGGCTTGACGTGAGCTGTCAGCTAACTCACCTGATAAAACAAGCAGCTCTGAAGATGTTTGTGTTGAAGTGTTTCACTTGTGTTGTCGTTCATCGATAGAGGACTTATTTAGCACCTCACGAGGCTCCTGGGGAAACATTACTGAACCCACAGGTGTGTGTTTGGGTGCTTTTAGAGCCCAAGAGTTTCCATTCAAAGACTGACTGATCCCATCTATTCTCCAAGGGAGGGGGGGAACATTAAATACTCAAGTTAAAGGGGAAGTATTTTGAAAAATCCACTTCTACAGTGTTTTTAAACATTTATCTGGGTAACCTGAGTGTCTACTGACCCACAACATGTGAAATAAACTCATCCAGTCCTTTGTTTGTGGTCTGCATAAGTCTTACAACACAGAGAGTTTCAAATGTGCTCTCCTTGTGACATCACAGTGGGATTCTGGTTAAAAAAATCTCCTCCCCTCCCCTGGTTTCTCCACCCATGGACTCCACCCCCAGCATAAAGCAAAACTTTTGCAGGTCCGTCATTTTTATTCTCACTAGCGAAGGAGTGATGTCTACGGGGAAAACTCAGGGGGGGTCATTGCATTTAAAGAGACACACACACCAAAACAGAGCGTTCTGAGAGAGCTGGTTTCTACAGGGTCACAAACCTCCTCTGGTGCTTGATTCATGTTATATTTTAAAGCACAGCACAGATGTTTCATTTAGAGCACAGGGGACTGTTTGAAAAGGTGGAGAAGGGGGATAATATGTCCTCTTTAAAGGAGAGTAGCTCTGTTGATTCAAAATGAAATCAGTTGAAAGCTTCCCTCTCTCCAAATGATTTAAAAACTGTTTCCAGTGCTTGTTCACCTCCCAGCTGGTCTTTGTAACGCCCTCTACCTGGGCATCAGCCAGTCGTCCCTGTCCAGTTTACAGATGTTAAAACGCTGCAGCTGGACTGTTAACTGGAACCAGGAAGAGAGAAACCATCTCTCCTGTACTTTCATCTTTGCACTGAAGGCTCCCGGTCAAACACAGGATTGAGTTTAAGGTTCTTTTATTTGTTTTAAGACTTTATGTGGCTGCAGAATGTGAGGAGTCAAAGAGACAGACTCATCAATTACAATATTAAGATACCTGTAGCTGACATAAAGGTGAGCACACCTGTGTGTCTGTTTATCAAGTTTAGTTTTTATCCACTCTGTTCATGGAGATCAGTCGTATTCTGCTCCGAGCCTCTCTTACATTGAATTACTAATAGTTTTATGGATTTGAATCTGTTGTGTTCTTTTGTGTTATCGGTGTTTGAATCAGCCAATGTTAGCGCTACGTTATCCACCTCCAGAGACAGTGGGGGTCCCCGGTCTCTGGCAACTTTATTTAGGGGGTCTGAAAAGTTTGGGAACCCCTGACATAAAGTATACTTATATACATGAGGAGGTAATGTGTGGGTTGAAAAGTGATGCATGATCTTTCCTTCTTGTGCAGTACGAGTCTCACACCGGGTTAAAGGAACAACTTCGTTATAACAAAGTAAAATACGTGACATTCTGCATGTGAGGTCGCACCAGTCTCAGGGTGTATTTGATGTATGAGGGACGATATCGATATTAGGAAGAGAAAAAATCAGATACCAGTAAATTAGCCGATATCCTTCTTGGATTTGTTTCCAATCTGCAGAGAAAGATAAACTCATGTTTAGTGTTGATCCCTCAGTTATCAAACACTCGTGGAAAAGATTTATAATGAAGACAAGATGGTCACTCGACTGGAAAGTTACTGAGCATGAACGTGCATCACCGCTCGACACTCTGCAGAGTGATGATGCTTGTTGTAATCCATATAGCGCCCTCTGCTGGTGAAAGAGAACTGCTAGTGTAATACATCCATCCATCCATTTTTTGATGGATTGGCGGGGGACTGGAGCCGATCCCAGCGGTCATTGGGCGAGAGGCGGGGTTACATCCTGGACTGTTCCCCAGTCAATCACAGGACTAGTGTAATACAATGAAACTGAAATGAAATGCTTTTTGACTGGTGAATAAATCTCCTAATATCAGTGCATACTGAGATAAAATTAGTCGGTACCGATATTCACTGTTAACACTAATATTGGCTGAAATCATCAGCTAGTGGCTGCATGGTGGTGCAGTGGTTAGCGCTGTCCCCTCACAGCGAGGAGGTTCCTGGTTTGAATCCCCGTCTGGGAATCAGCATCAAATGATTGTTATTCAATTAAAAGTGATGACTGTTGACGTGAGATAATCACAGGTTCAGTTTACATTTTGTAAACGTTGGTGATTATATAAAAAGTAGGAGGTGGAATGTTTCTTTAACACGGCCTCTCGGCTGCACACGAGGGATTCCTCCTCTGGATTAGCTGACAGTTCCACCTGCTCAGCGCTTAGTGAGGAGAAAAGCTCCTCCCCCCTGACCTTTTGACCTGCCATCGGCTGCAGGTGTCAAAGTGAACCGTGAGCCTCAAAGGGCCAACGGACAGTTGGGTTAAAACGTGCTGAAAATGAATTTATTTGAAATAATATATAAGTGAGAGTGCAGAGCACACCTGGGAGGAAGACGGGTCACAGCACATACCGTCACTGACCTCAGGCTCAGCAGTCGTGTTAAATAGACATTGCATGTTTTACATTTTTGGTTTACTTTAAACATCGACTCTCACTGGATTTATTTTGAATCAAGTCTGCGTGTTTGATGAACTCTTCCTGTTTCTTCCTTGTGATAAAAACAAGAAGATATTGGAGAGGTTACAGGACAAACATCATTTTTTGCCTTCAGGCTGTATTGACATTTTTTTAAATCGCCAAAACGAACGTGTAAATAAAAAACTGAATTAAGAAAATAATGTGAATAAATATTGAAGAAACCGAGATGTGCAGGAGTCTGTGTTTATCTCAAAAGTAAGGGCCAGATCGATCTGGGATATTTGGGGCTGATAGCGATATTAGGGAGAGACACTGAAATATCTGCTGAAATCTTTCTTCGATCTGTAGAGATAGATAGATGTAGAGATACACTTTGAATGTGTTGATCAAAGATTTATAACGAAGACAAGATGGTCACTCGACTGGAGAGTAACTGAGCGTGTACGTGCATCATCGCTCGACACTCTGCAGAGTGATGATGTTTGTTGTAATCCATATAGCGCCCTCTGCACCTATCAGTGTGGAGAATGTCTCAGAGTGTAAAAATACGATTGGCTACTGACGTCTTTTACGCTAAACGTTCTCTGTAACAAAGGGCATCGTTGTTGCAGCCATAACAAATACAGGACTGCACAGATTTCATTTCAAATAAAAATGGCATCACAAATCACGGACAGATCTAACGTTATACTTATTCTGTTCTTCTCTCTCTCTGTCCAAGCAGAGGCAGCATGTCTCTGTTCAAGGCCCGTGACTGGTGGTCTGCAGCGCTCGGCGAGGGGGAGGAGTTCGACCAGGGATGTCTCTGTGTCGGAGACGTGGACAACAGTGGCAGTGGACATGGTCAGTGTGAAGTGAGGAAGAGATACAACAACCACCACGCAGCACGATGACTGCAGGGCGCCGGTCTATCTACTAAATATTGTATGTATAAAGACTACTAGATGTACATCGTAGCATTAACAAGGGTTCTTCTTTTTGCTCTGTAGATAAGATCGTGGTGGGCAGCTACATGGGGATGCTGCGAATATTCTCCCCACATGCCAACAAGTCCAGCGAGGGAGCTCCAATGGAAGCCCAGCTCCTGGAAGTCAAGCTTCAAAACGCCATCATCCAGGTGGAAGTGGGCAAGTTTGTCTCGTAAGTCAACATCACATACCAGCGAGGCAACACAAGTGGTAGAATAGAAATGTACAGCACACATGGTGGACTGTGGGCTGACAACAATGCAGCAGCCAGTATGTCCTCCTTCTAACTTTAGATTCTGGTCCTGAATGGTCTGGATTTGTTTGGACCAGAGAAGGTAGGCGGTTTTAAGGCACCCCCACACGGCCGTTTTGGACGCCCCTCGGTTTGCCAGATATGAGAGCAGTTATCAGGTCAAACCAACAGGTGTTGCAGCGATGGAAGCGGGCAAGAGAACTGGTTCAGATAGAAGTGATTGTACCTGACCTAAAAAGCCTCTGCATGTTTCTAATAAGCTCCACGAGCAGAAAACACTTTTAACACTAGGTGTCAGAGTTACATGTTGCTCCTCTAATGTTGTTCAATGTTTTGTCACTTCAGAACAGACACTGAGTCAGTATTTTAGGTCTTATCAGTTCAGTTTGTATTTACATGCATGTATTCAGTTAGTTCTACAATCTGTTTCAGTCTTAACACGCTGTCTCTCCTGATAAATCAAGTGTCTCTAGATCTTTACGCTAACACCAGGATCATTGATGGTATTGCTAATCCCCCCTCCCTCCCTCCCTCCCTCCCTCCCTCCCTCCAGCCTGCCTTCCTGTATGCGAGACATTCACTTATGTGATTGGTTTGTAGGTCAAAATAGCATTAGCCTTATATCCTCTGCCAGGAAGCTGCCTTAAATCTCAGTCTCACGAATTCAGAGCTTCACCTTATTGTCTGAGGACAAATTACAGATTACACTCTCCTTCAGAACTAAAGGCACAACGAGGGTGTAGACAGAAGAGTAAATGTGTCTTTCACCATCTAACTGGAGCATTGATTGCTCATTTCTTAAATAAGTTTGTGAATTGCTTGATTCATCATTAAATCAACTATTGTTAGGAGAGTGAAAAAGGACGCTTAAAATTAAAGGAACAGTACACAAAGCCAGCACTATGTTGAAGTCCTTCTGCAGAGGAATGAGTCTGAGATCTGACTTAAACATCGTGTCATGACCTTCCATGAATTATAAACCTTCATGGTCTAGCCTTATTTTAAACTGCACTGCAGAAACGCCCGTTCATAACTCATCACACCACTTTTTCTTTCATAGAAAAACCATCCCTGCTTTCACTGACCACAACATTAACGTGTCTTTTCTTCCCCCTGCAATGCATGCTAATCCAAAACCACCGCGTCGGGGCTCTTTCTCCCCTTGTCATGATTTACAGCGACCCCTTAGCCACCCAGCAGCCCAAACATAGTTGTGCTTATAACGTCGGGCTAACCACTAAGTTGCTAGCATAGCTGTTGGGACCACATCCTGCTTTGTTGTTGCACTGTCCTTGGATCTCAAGGGCTGACCCCCTCAGAGTCACGGTCAAGTGAAATGTACAAATGACTGGTTTGGATGCAGTTAAGATTCAGTGACCCGTCCCACACAAACATATTTGTGAGTAGTGATAGCAGCAATGAAATGCTATGAGGTGACAGGATAGATCTGATGTTTGAAACTCAGATATTTTGTTCATCGTAGCTGAATAGGAAAACAGACACACTGAAACTTTTGAATTTTAAACAGGGTTGGCAGCCATACTTAAAAAGAAATGTTTTTACTTGTAAACCTTTTGGCCACTGACAGGATCAGGCTACTTCTCAAAATGATTGTGTGCCCTTTGCTACTAAAACTGAGCAAATGAGTCAAAAAGGTACCGTCTAATTCCCAAAACACACCCAAAGGGTTAAACGCGCCTCTAACTGCGCTGCAGAGCAAACAGCGTCTCCGTGTGTTGGTGCTGTTTGTGTGTATTTAAAGTCATTATTCAGGTGTTTGGGGAAACAATCGTCCCTTTTCTCTGTAAATCAGCCGCATTGTAAAAAAAAAAGTCTTACTCACCAACAGGGGGCGCTAACAGCTACGCACAGTTAGAGTGAATAATGAGCGTCTGCTGAGAGTTGGCGGTAACTGCGCCGCAGTATTTATAAGAGATGTGACGCTCAAACTTTCCAGTGATCAGGAAAACAATTGCACCTCTGTGTGCTTTCAAAATAAAAGCTCTGTAAATAAAGTCTGTAAATATGACTGACATGACTATTATTAATATAACCAGGGCTTAAATCAGTCCGGCGCAGTCTTGTGTTGTGCAAGCTAAGATTTCTGCTGTTCTTCCAGGCTTTGGAACGAGAAATGTAAAGACGGTTTCCGATTAAAAAACAAAACTTTTCATACGTTTACCCTCTGCATGGATGATTTCTGTAATGTGGACACATTTACCCCATAAAGGATTATGTAGCCGTGATTAGAGCATTGGATCCAAACACTTTACCTCCCAGTGCCGCGCCATGCATACACAGGAGCCTTACAGAAAGCTCTGTTTCTGGGAATAGCTCCGGTGGTTTGCCTTGGAGGCTTCCCACATCATCACGCTGGAAGCAGAATCCAACTAAATCAGTCTGTTTGGAAGCTGTCGTGTTTAGTTACCTGCGGTTTTCAGCACAGCCTTCTCCACAGGCTGGTGGGCATTTTGGAAGCCGGCCTCCACAGAAACACGTTGTAAATATTGTCAGGGCAGACTGAGGAGGGCAGATGGTGAAAGTTTGTGTTTGGTTTTCCAAAAAGAAAGGAAAACTTTTGTGGTTCATATTTCTGTCCTTGTTCTTCTCTCAACAAACACGACAACAGCGGTTGAAGGTTACCAAGACAGCACTTTGTCTCGGTCCAACACGTGTGGGTTTGTGGGAAAATAAATACGTGAAAAATCTCGGATCAGCATCACGGAGACCATCATCCACACCTCAACCGTGACCGGAGTTAAAAAAAAAAAATCTTCCAGCTGTCACAGTAATTATTTTAGACGAGCTGAGAACATGGGTTCAACCACAGTGGTAGGAAACATCTGCCCTGCTGAGAAACTGAACCTTCAGCTGCTCAAAACTTCCTAAATCATTTGAATATCTTTTATATCTTTTGCATCCAAATAATTAAGAAAACAGTTTGCATGAAAAAAATATGTCGCCAAAAAGAACGATTAACCAGCATCAGGTTAAGTCAAAGTCGTCTCACCTGCTGTATTTAAGGTCTCAAAAAGTCGGGACAGATTTTCTGCGTAAACCTGCTACTGAGCTCTATTTGAATGGTGCGGCTTTGTGCTGTGTGTTGACTGATAACGTCATGTTGACCATGTAACTTTATATCTCTTATCATGCAAACATTCAGTCGGCATATTAAAGTACTCCATGTAACTGGTTTGGTAATCATTTACATTTTTGTCGGTCTGTTTCTGTGGTGTAGGCTGCTTTCACACCTGGATGCTTTAGATCAATTGTTCCAAAACAGTGGGACGTTTCCCTCCTCGAGTAACGTCATTTGGACGTACGTGAACAGAACAATCGCTCTCTGACCAGGTACAAAACAAGCGAGGCGAGATTGCCTAAAACAGGGGGTCTCTGCTCTCATCAAACCCTGGAGCGGTTTTCATTTGCAGTGAGAACTCGATCAGTGCAGCATCTACAACAAACAACTGGTTGACTCAGTAGTAGTAGTTTTTAGCAGTAGTAATAATGTTAGCAGTAGTAGGCTAGTTGTAACAGATGCAGTCATACAGCTGCTTCGTTACTCACCGTCTCCATGCATTTCAACATCAGCTAAGCATTTCAGGACTCGACAACATCGACTGGTTCAACTACTGGTTTAGTTCAGAGTTTTGTGCGGCTTGTTGAACCAGGGGAATTAGTCCTTCTCGTCACTAGAACCTCCACTCTGGCCCAGCTAGTCTCTGGGAAAAGACAGGCGGAGACGTAACGGCACGAAATGACCCAAGAAGAAAAAATACAAAAAGTAATTTTATTATCTGATTTGGAACAAAGCAAACAAGACACAGGTGTGACAGCAACCTGCAAACTATCTCAACTCTTCTTACGAGGAAGGTTGAGTCCTCATGAGCCTCAGAGGTTGTACAGATACAGTAATGTGATAGGACATAGAGGCTACAGCAGCGTGAAAGTACCATATTTCAGTTATTAATAAGGATCAGTGTGATATTGTGACTGATGAGTATGATTGTGGTTGTGAATGAATCGTGTGAACATATTCTGACAGGACGTTTTGTTCTCTTCTCAGTTGCTCCGATCTTCTTCATCTGGCGGTTTTACATCCCAGGAAGTTGTCGGTCTACTCCGTGTCAGGTACAAACATAAACTTCTTTAATTCCATCTTCAGAAGCAGCATACAGACATGTTTCATCTGACCTCTGACCTCTGTGTGTAAACAGGCACTGCAGGGAACGTGGAGCACGGTGACCAGTACCAGATGAAGTTGGTTTACGAACACAACCTGCAGAGGACGGCCTGCAACATGACCTACGGCACCTTTGGAGGGGTCACAGGTCAGACGACGTTCGAACTTCCTTACTTGGCTGCACGTTTGAAATCTTTCTCTTTACTTTTATAAAAACATTTCAAGCGTTAGAAATGTCAAAAGAAAAATAAGAACACCTTTGAATCCTAAAGGACGGCAGCAACACACACACACACACACACACACACACACACACACACACACACACACACACACACACACACACACACACACACACACACACACACACACACACACACACACACACACACACTCGCATACAGAACATTTACAGCAATTAACACTTTGTGTCCATCTGGATCAGAGGCTATGTGTGTTTGGTGTGAGTGTGTGTGTGTTTGGTGTGAGTGTGTGTGTGTTTGGTGTGTGTGTTTGGTGTGTGTGTGTTTGCAGGCTGCTGTTTGTCTTTGTGAGGACCAGTTTGAACCTCAGGTCTGAGGGCGTTTCTGCCAAGTGAGAGTGGTTTGGCTGTCCCTCACTTGAAGTTGACCTTAAGTGTGTTGTTGGAGGTTAAAGACTTGTTTTCAGGGTTAGACATTTCAGCTCAGTGTCAGTTCAGTGTAAGTGTGAGGATATAAGGCTTTTAGCTGGGGTCTTTGAAAGGTAAATTAAGTGTCAGTTTACAGCTCGGCTATATGTCAGGGTCTAAGAGTTACCCTGGCATCACCCCGTAGAATCCTGAGTGTGTAGGCGTGAAAAAGGCTGTAATCAAGTATTTGCTTGCGAATGTGAACATTAAGTGTAATAAAGGACTCGTTTAACCTTTCACAGGTTCAGAGGTTCAGAAGTACTCAGAGGCTCTGAAACAACCTTTACATCGTTTTCTTCTCACCCTGGGGTTCCCAAAGTTTAGAGCTTTGGAGACAGTGACATAAAATCTATTGCTGGTTAAAAATATGCTTCCTTAAAGGTGCAGTCAGTAGAAATGTAAACTCAACATTCAAACTGGGCCCCTCCTCCTGGCTCATCGCCCCCAGAAATTCACTGCGTCCCTGACGCCCAGCCACCACCATCGGACTGTGTTGTCCCCACAACCACCGCCGTCCTCATTCATGCACGGCCTGCTCCGACCTCCACCTCAGCGGCGAGGAAGTGTGGACAACAGGAACACGAGGAATACAAAAGAGAAATCCTTCCTGCATATTATCCCATATGCTCTTTTGTAAAGCGCCTCGAGATAACACTTGTTATGAATTGGCGCTATACAAATAATGATTGATTGATTGCAGGACGTAGTGTGTACGTTTACTGCTTGTACCTACACTGCAAGCTAACATACGCTAGCACAAGCTAACGGCAGGTGTTTGTCACCTGCCTGTCCGACAGGAAGCAGACCAACTCCACGTCCACGGGTAAAAGCCAACACAAGGTTCACCCTCGTTTTAGAACGAGCTTTATCCGCTTGGTGTTTCACCTCACTGTGATTATATTTTCTCTTCTTTGCTGCTACGTCCACGTCCGTCATATTCACCGGTTTGAATCGCGTCCAATCACTGAATTGTATCCACTCCTAAACTCACCTGCTTCGCTGTCATTGGCTGGAGGAAACACACTAGCTCCGCCCAGAAACATCCCGAGTCAACCAAAACAAAGCAGAACAGTAAAATCCAGTCAGAGGACAGGGTCTCTGCAGACACAGTCACCAGCACACATGTACGGAGGCCCAGAAGGGACGATGGAGCAGCTTTCCTTCAGTATCTGTATTTTATTTTGTAGGAAGAAGCTGCTGACTCTGTCTTTAAAGAAAAAGGATTTCTGTATCCTGTGTGTTTGTTTGTGTAGAGCAATTATTGTCTCACAATTCCAGCTAAACAAATCTACTGAAACAATTTCACCACTTCTTGTACCTATTAGCCAGTTAGATCCTGAGGTTTGCAAATCTCAGAGTTTCCCTTAAGGTCGAGGTTAGAGGCCAGGCACCGTGTTGTGTCAACGCCGGTCCTCACAAGTAAGTACAAATGTGTGTGTTTGAACATCTGTGCATGTGCCTTGGCATGTGTGGTAATTGGCAGCAGTGGACAAATACATAAAACTATAAAAGTCTCTAAGAGGAGCGGAGGATGGAAACAGAGAGGGGTCATATAGCTGCTCTCTCCGCAGTCAATTGAGCTTTTGGAAAAACCAAGTAGGGGAAAGCCCTTGAGTCGTCAGCGTCCAAGAAAAACACACACGCAGACACACACACATACACGGGGAACCCCCTTTAAAGCAGAGAAAATGTCATTTCCAAATAAAGGAAGCATTGTGAAGGTGTGTGTGAGGGCAGAAAATGCCAGAGTCTGCGGCCTGGCATGATGGACCCTTCATTCACTGCTTGTTAGAGAGTCAGTGTGTGTGTTTGTGTGTGTGTGTCTGTGTGTGTGTGTTTGTTTGATTGATAGAAATTGCAGTGTGGGCTCATTAAAGCCAGTACCTTGGCGCGGCTGAACGCACGTGGTTAGTTGGTACCATGAACCTGTAAGAGAGCGTGTGTTTCCACGTGCTGTTACCACACTGTGCAGCAGGATTTAGAAATGTCATGCATGCTCTCAACCTCCAACAGACACACACAGAGCCACATGTGCTGTCCTGAAACACAACACACACACACACCCGCTTAGATCCCTTCAGATTTGCACGTTGGTGAGTGTGAACATCACCGTATACAGAAGTTACTGTTCAAATGTACAGATACAGCTCCTCCCTTAAAGACACTGTGTTTCCTCTCTAATTGATGCCATCCTCTCCTCCTGCTCTTCCCTTCTCTGACCACTAGATGGCAGTGCAGGCCCTGCAATTGCAGTATCCTAAGCTTGAATGAATGGGATCTTGTAATGCCTCTTTTTCCGGGGAATTCCCTTTTTACCCACGTCTCTCTAAAGGGAGGTCAAAGTTCAGCCAAAGAGCAGAAACCCTGGATCTGGTCACAACTCAGTTTCTAGCTTCTGTCACATTTTAATGTCACTAATCTTTCATTCTCAATTATTATTTATGTGAGTTTGATAACCGGATTCTAATCAGAGGTTACAAAACTGGACTAGAGTTTCCAACAGGACGGGGTTTATTGAGGCCCATTTACTAAGAGGGGGGTCTGGGGGTAGTTTTGAGCATCCAAAACTTAAATCAGTGAATTCTGGTGAAAGTTTGTGCAGCATTTTGTTTTGGGAATGAAATGATGTTGAAAGAAAACACAAAATGATTCATGAAGATAGAAGAACAAATCCATGCTACTTCCTACATGAAGCTCACGCTGTTTTCTTTAGATTAATTTATTTCTTTTGAAATTAACGACTTTTTCAAAACTCTCCAATGACCGTTTAAATCACCTTTATGTATTGCACATGTCTCTCTCTCTCTTACTGCCTCAGTGACCGCTGTAGTAGCACTGCTTTTAACCTTTAATATTTATTCGTCTACAATGAACCCTTTGATGAGCACGTCGGAGGCGTTTTCTGTCGTACATAAGAAGCTCATGAGTCAAAGTGATGACATCATTTTACTGAAACCAAACACGTCAGGCATCATGCAGTGTGCACTGTGTACCACTGCTACTGCTGGCTCGGGCTATAATCGTGCTCGTGTAATAACAATAGAAGCAGAAACGTCAAACAGCAGGGACTAAGAAGTGAAATAACGTAAAAACATAAATACAGATTCATTTGTAAAACGTATTGAGACATAATGCAAAGACAGAAATCCACAGGGCTTTCTATGTTGCATTGCTGTTCACTGATCCTTTTTAATCAACCCAGACAGGATAAATCTACAGGTTATTAAAGTATAAAGATTAAAAGGACTCTCTTTTCAATAACTTGCATCCCCTTTGATTCAGCAACCACCGATCTTACTCCGACGTGTGTCCTGCATTCTACAAATCTCTAACTCCAATGTTTGTTTAAGCTGCTCCTTTGTTTCGGTTATAGTTTTTAAAGCCAGCATCGTGATAAATTGATCTTTTCATTCTCACGTGTCCTCCTACAAAATACACTTTGAATTAGTCTCTGTGGGTTCAGATTCTGTGTTGCTGTATTTGTGATCATCTGAGAGTGTTTGAGTCGGGGAAGCTGCTCTCCGTTTGAGATCTTCTCACAGTTTCTCACAGTTTACAGGAAAATTAGCCAATCTCACGGTTGATTGGCCGACATAGCGCACACTCACACACTTGTAATGATTTGCAGACACATGAGAGAGCGCAAAATCGTGTACAAACAAACAGAGACATAAAAGTATCCACCAAAAATTCACACACACAACACACACACACACACACACACACACACACACCACACTGAGTACAGAGGGATGTAGCTCTGGGGCTGTGTTCAGTGCACGTGTGTCTGTGTGTGTGTGTGTGTGTGTGTGTGTGTGTGTGTGTGTGTGTGTGTGTGTGTGTGTGTGTGTGTGTGTGTTCAGTGCACGTGTGTGTCTCTGTGTGTCTGTGTGCAAAGTGTGTGTTTGGAATTGAAAGCCTTGTATGTGTGTGTCAGGAGTGCTTTTGCTAGTACTGTGTGCTCATACACGTGTGGGTGAGTGAGTGTGTGTGTGTGTGTGTGTGCGTGTGTGTGTGTGTGTAGAACTGTAATAGCAGCCATTTAGCAGTGCTGTAGGCGCTGTAACAGCAGCTCTTTACTAATACTGCTTTAATAGCTGGGCTGCCCTGGTTTGGGTCACATTCAGGCCAAACACACGCACACACACACACACACACACACACACACACACACACACACACACACACACACACACACTGGGATGGACTGGCCATTGCAAGCTTTTAGTCAGATGCATATAGATACAGATATATGGTGCTTTCACAGTTGCACATTAAGTCCTGAAAACTGAGCTTTGTGTGTAAACGCAAACAGACTAATTGTTTTAACTCTGACTTTACCCTGAAATGTTCCTGCCGAGCCCCTGGTTAATGTTTCTGCATGAAGTCTGGGTGAGCTGATGTGAGAACGCAGCTGGAAATATTCAGGAAAATTCTCCACGAGCGAGCGGGAGGGGGAGGCGAGGTTTATATCCTGCTAACGGCGCATGCTGACTGTATGCTCACGTCTGGTGTTATCTCCGTGCACCAGTATGTTCTTCCCCGCTCCTCTTGTTGATACCGTGAATATGTCGCCAATTTGTCCACCACTTCCCCATCGTTCTTTTATCGTCATGTCTTACCTCTTGAGAGGGAGGGGGTCCTGTCCGACAGAAAGTCTCCCGCTGTGAGGTGCATGTGTGAACAAGCAGGTCAGGAGGATTTTATGTGCAGCCTGCCTGAAATCTTGCAGACATTTTCAGGAATGCATGAGTGGAAGCAGCTTCAGACACATGTACATACAATCATGGAAGAAACACATTTACATAAGCACTCCCTCGTTCATTCACTCACACATTCTCACATGAACGCACATTCTTTCTCTCTGTCTCGCACACTCTGTCTCTGCCGTGTGCAGCCAGCCTCTGTGCTCTGTGTGCTTGTCCAACACGTCTTATTAATGACACTAACACAGGCCTGTTTCCTCTGCTGTGCCTGAGCGCCGGCGCTCTCATACAGACCTCTTTGACACGTTTATACCTGGGCGTGGGCGTTTGAAATTACACATGCACTGTTGCTATTATAGTGCATACCCTGGCTCTCGTTTTGAGAGTGTGATTTCTTATTATTGATGAGAGCGGGCTGTGTCAGGATGTCTGAGTGTGTTGTGTGTTGAGACTGGCACTGCGTTGTAGACACCTGACAAATCACTTAAGTGTCCATGTAGGAGGAAAGTCCACTCCTCAGGTGTTCTGCTGATTTTGGAGTCCTGACAACCAAAAGCATATTTTCAGTCAATTTAAAGTTCACGCCAGATTAACAGGATATATGTCTCAAACTATAAAGTTTAAATATGTGTCATATACATTTTTGTCAAACCTGGACTCTGTCGTTATAGTTAGTAATTGTTGTGCTGATTTATGTCCATTTATGTTAATTTGTTATTTGATGCAAATCTGAGCGTCTTGATTGACAGCTCTCTTGACAAATGAGGCTCCTTGCAGAGTTCTCAGCTGGATCATCAGAGTAGAGGAGGAAAGGCGAGAGAAAGTAATGAAAGCTAACAACTCTTCGCTGGAAACGAGATCACCAATGCAATATGTCAGCGCCCGCTGTGGGGGAATGTGGGCTTCACTTTTGCACAACAGATGGAGAGTGAAACACACTGTCCATCTTTATATACAGTCGACCCTACATTTTAATGTAGAGCCTGTAAATACGGAGATGATCGAATGTTGTCTCATGCACACTGCAGGGCATGTCTGTGGTGAGAGAGACCGCGGCCTGCAGCTTGTTAACGGCCTCCCTGAACTCCACTCACACACACGTGTTTACACAGAATGGTGTGTAGGAGTGTGCTTCTTTTCTGTCTAAATCCTTGGTGAGAGATGTTGAATGTGAGTGTGTGTGTGTGAGTGTGTGTTGCGCTGTAGGTGGCTGTCTCCCTGACCTCTACTTGATGGCAGTGTGAGTTTTAATAGCGCGTTGAGGCCTAATTATAGTTCTCTGGTCACACAGCCCCACTGCTTTATGACCGTGTGTGTTGCCGTGTGTTTGCGTGTGTAAGTATTCAGGCCCGTCCGAGCAAACACACACTCTTGTACGCACACACAACCAGGTGTGTGTGTGTGTGTGTGTGAGTGTGTTTGGAGGTGTTAATGGAGATATCAGATTCAGCCAGAGGGAGAAACACACCTTGCAGCACAACACGACATCACGGCTGAAATAAAACAGAAGCCCTAAGCGTCTTTCAGGATCGCTGGGATTCAAAAAGTGGAATGTTTGAAGGAGCAGAGTGAGAGTAGTCCTTCAACTGAACATGTAGAATAAGTTTTAAACTCACAGTGATACTGCGTACACGTATCTGAAATCTACAACCAAATTAAAATGACACACACACACTCTTTATAGACTCTTGGTAGCTATCATTCTGCTAAATTAAAGGTCACATCTTCTCCTCCTCTTCAGTGTAAATAAGTCTCAGAGCTCCTCTAAACATGTGTGTGAAGTGTCTTGTTCTAAATCCACTCTGATCCTGTATTTGATCATGCCTATAAACCCCTCTATTTCAGCCCTGCTCAGAACAGGCTGTTTCTGTGTCTGTAGCTTTAAATGTAAATGAGCTGTGTCTGACCACGCCCCTCTCTGGAAGGGCTTGGGTGGCTCGGGCTTTCTCGCTCCATGCCCTATTGTTTACGGTGAGAAGGCAGACTCAGAGGGCAGAACAAACACCTAGCTGTGGGAGTGTCACCCACCTGGGGGAGGGGTTACTGCCCTTTGTGATGTCATGAAGGGAAAATCTCCAAACGGCCTGTTTGAGCACACATTTTCTGAAAAGTGGAGCAGGTAAAAGATGGAGAGGATGGACTTTTCTCATCATTGGGGGGTTTGTAGACAGACTAGAGACACATGTTAGAGTTAAAGGAACATGGAGAAGAGGATTTTACAGAATATGGGACCTTTAAGGTAAAAATCCAAACCCATTGAGATCAACACCAAATCCCTCTGTGTGTGCTCACAGAGCCATTAACAAGCTGCCTTAAAGAAAGAAGATGTACATTCAATAATGACTTTTCTTTGACGTATAAATATCATCTCTCTCCACCAGGTCACCACTCCCTGTGTATCCAGTCCATGGACGGGATGCTGATGTTCTTCGAACAGGACAGCTACTCCTTCGGCAGGTTCCTCCCGGGGTTCCTGCTGCCCGGCCCGCTGATCTACAACCCCAGGACAGACAGCTTCCTCACCGCGTCCTCTGCACGCCAACTGGAGAGCTACAAGTAAGTCTTTACTTTCAGTCCCTCGATATTCTTTCTGCCGTAAGATGTTTTCTGAATTCTCCTGGTAATATATCCTGCTACGTTCTCACATCAGCTCACAACGACTTCACACGGAAAATGTACTCGGGTGTTGGCAGGAAAGGACAAAAAGCTGAATTTAAAGTGAAGCATTATGATGATTGCTTTCAGAGTTTTTTAGACTTCGTCAGATCAATATGATTTAAAAAAAGGCCCAAATATACACTACACCATATCACTGTGCCAGTGTGTAAGCTGAAGCAGACGTGAAGTTATTTGAGGTAACCGGTCGTTATCAAGCTTCTCAGAATCAGCTGCGGATGGTTAGAGAGTGCTTCACCATCTTTAAAGCATGTGCTCGCCCTGCAGAGCTCGCATGGATCGACCAAATCACACACACACACACGGTTTGATCGGAAAGTACCTCACTTTAATTTAAGCACATGCACACTTCCCTTGCCCCTCTGGCCGAGGCATGGAGGGCTTGCAGAAGTCTCACAGACCGTGTGAGTGTTCGCTGTGCGTGTCTGCGAGGCTTCTCTCCCAGCTGGTTGTTATCTGGATGAACCCCCCCACCGGTATGAAGAGCTTCTCCAGACTCCATTACTCTCCCTGGACACACAGACACAAACACAGCTCTGCCATGCACATACAGTACTGTAGTAACTTACAAAGAGCAGACGCTGTGTACCTCTGCATACACGACAACACTGCATTACTTAGAGCAACAGGCGCGTTGTTGCTGCTCCGTTACCGTCGGCATCTCTTAAAGTAAGTCTGGTGAGATCATGTAAACAGTCAGTAGACGTGTGTGTTGATCCAAAGCAGGAGAGCTGCTTGGTAAAACCACTGAAACAATTACATTCAAATAATTGTGTTTCAATTTCTCAAAGTGTCATCGGGACTTCAGCTGCAGTCTGAACCGAGTCTGGCTCCTCAAAAACTGTGTGTGAGAGAACACACGATGTTCACACAACACACACACTTTGAAATGTGTGTGTGTGTGGGTGTGTGTGTGTTTGTGTGTGTGTGTGTGTGTGTGCACATGTGTGATGGTGTGTGTGTGTGTGTGTGTGTGTGTGTGTGTGTGTGTGTGTGTGTGTGTGTGTGTGTGTGTGTGTGTGTGTGTGTGTGTGTGTGTGTGTGTGTGTGTGTGTGTGTGTGTGTGTGTGTGTGTGTGTGTGTGCACATGTGTGATGGTGTGTGTGTGTGTGTGTGAGTCTGAAGTGGGACACTTCTCAGCACAAAGCCAATCGTTTCAGATGCATTTGTTTGCCTGTGTGCTGAAAAAGACATTAACAAGTTGAAGGAAGCGCCGTCCGGTCAGTGTGAACACAGAGCTGAGAAGGACAAACCCAGAGGGAGTTTGACTTCACTCTTTAATTTAGAAAGTCATATATTTGAGATAAGCTATATCAATGTTTAAAATGTTGTATATTACACCTTTAAATCGTCCTTCTACTTGAAACGAGAAAAAGTCGTTATGTAAAGACGGCTGGTGTGAATCGCAAGCTCTGCCTAAAATGTGGCAGCCATATTGGATTGTGGTCCTCATGATTTAAGGCAGATTTCATTCCTGCCAGCTTTGATTAACAGCAGGTCAGCGGTCCAAATCTGTAACACGGAGTGCGAAAACTGTGAGTGGATAAATCAGAGATTATGTTGTGTCACGGGCTGCGGTCTGGAGTCAGGCTGGGTCGGGTCTGGACCTCTCTCTTCGTCCAGGTGTTGGAGGAGAAGCATAGATTCCCGCCAAGATGCTCAGACTGCCAGCGTCTTACTGGAAAACTCACAATGATGAAGATGCCAAAATCAACTGACCACAGATCAGCCTGACCACTTTATGCTCAGCCAGGTGCCAGCAGCTCGCTGATTAAAAGTGATGGACCGCAGCGCTGCGGGACAGCAGGTCAGCAGCTTGTTGACCGACCTGACAGAAACCATGAAAGAGGAGGAGAGTATAAAACACCAGCTCTTGATTCAGTTAATGAAGAACATGGCAGTCAGTGTTTGACTTTATGAACTAATGATGCACACAAAGATTTCTCCCTTGAAGACCAAGTTCATCCCAGGAGAGTAGCTGCTGTTGATTCAGTCTTAGAGAAGCAAAATATGAAACCAGCTTCCTCTTGCTCTGCTTCCTGTTTCACAGCCTTTCAAAAAACAACTGGTACACAGAACAAACACATTTAAGAACAGGAGCTTAAAGTCGTCTGTGTCTCTCTGATTTGCAGGTACGAGACTCTGGCTGTAGCTACGGATGCAGAAAGTCGACAGGACCCTGACGTGCCCGTGAAGACCGGAGGCAAGAGGCTGACGGTGAGTCCTGAACGAACTATATTCCACAGATACAATTAAAAAAGCCCTGATGAGGCTTTTTTTGGTTAGTTAGCTAACATTGTGGGATGGGTAGTTCATGACTTTGGACGAAAACGATGCACACAGTCTTGTACCTTTACCTTTTCGTTCACACAGAGCAGAAGACACTTAAGGTGTTCCTCCTGCTTATTGTTTTGAAAGTTGAAGAAATCTGTGCAGTGTTTTGTAAAGATGTGTTCTCCTTCAGCCTGATTGGACCTTCGTCCTGGGAGAACTGGCGCTGGACCTCTCTGTGCCCCTGTTCTCTCACTCCTCCGCCTCCATCTTTGTTCTGAGTGAGAGGAACCTCTACTGTTTCCGTGACAACGGCCAGATCCGCTTCATGAAAAAGTTGGAGTTCAACCCGAGCTGCTTCCTGCCGTACACCTCAGGTAAACAGAGACTTCTGAGTTTGATTGACTGACTGATCTTCAGCAAAGAGCCCAGGTGGATTAAAAACGATAAAACTGACAGGCTCAGTGTAACAGCTGTTACAGCGCTCTCTTCTTTCTCTCCATCGACAGACAGATTTAAGGTGCGTCTCGTCAGGGATCCTTTCGTTAATGTTGATGCTGAGGATAACGATCTCAGTCTGTCAGATTGTTAGTAGGAGTAGCAAAACCAGGGGACACAAAAAGGAAAAGGAATCAGAAACATGGGTAAAAAAAGTAAATTCTGAGTTTTTACTGCAAACTGAATCCCTCTGCTTCCATATTAAATTAAATTTTTAACTGTTAAAGCACCGTTGGCCCGCCCACGAGCGCCTGCATGCACGGGGTGTGTGTTCTCATCTGAGCGGTTGTGTACCGAACATCTGAGCCACAATCTACGCATCTGTCAGACCAATGAAAAACAATGAACTTTACTCTTTTGACTCACAATTTTAAGATTTACTGAACTCTTCCGATCCTAATATTCCAACAAACACGATATCTGCTGCGTCACTAAGAGTCCCCATGAGCCTTTGAGACATGGTTACCGCACTCAGACTTTTTGACTGGTGCCTTATTTGGCCAATTAGAAGCTTCCATTTACCGTTCCCAGCCTGTATTAGCCAATGAGAGCCTCTGGGGATACATAAGATGCAGACGAGGCTGGCAGCGCAACTTTGCTCAAGTAGAGTGCTCCTTCTTCTTCCCCTCAGCACAAGATGCTGTCTTACAGTAAAGAGAGCAGAACCACAACGAGGTCGAGTCAGACTGAAGCTCAGCTGTGTTCACCCTGGAGTAAAGTACCGGGCCGCCAGCCCCGACTCACCCTGCATCAGCGCACGTTACAACCAAACGACTGAAAAGAACATGACAACACGTTCTGTGCAGCGTGGCCCAATGCCACACAACTGTCTCAGCAGGAAGCTGCTTCTGGCAGAACAAGTGGAGCCTCTCTGCTGCATGCATTAAGAGCCTGAGCACACTCCTCACCGTGTTGTAGTATATAAACAGATGGTGCAAGAAGAATGGATCTCATAATGAATACAGACGTATAGATTGACAGATAATATATATATTGTTGCAGCCAAGTGAATGCAGTGTTTCTCCATATTTGGTGATTATTTAAAAAGAGAGATAAATCCGGTGTTTCTCTGAGGGGTGGTGCCCTGGTCCCAGCCGACATGAAGGGGCCAGGGAAGACAGTTTACTTAACTTCAACAAAACAAGTGGGGACAGTAAATGTAATCAAATGATGCTTCATGCCCCCCCGAATTACTTCCAACTTCCACATACTCAGTACATGCTGCGATCCTTCAGCGCTGCGCATTACGCCGCTGTTCGCTGCCACTCTGGTCAATGATTGTGCTTCAATAGCGAGCGCCACGGCCCATCTCCGGAGCGTGCCAGCAGCGCCACTACGCTTCTTGATGGAATACACTGCCAGCAAGCATCAAGCTGGAAAGAATAGAACCACCCCGACAGGAAGTCAGCCAAGGATACGCACAGAGCGTCCGGTCAATTTCAAACTAAAACACAACATACAGACTCCTGATCATATATTCCATCACTTTATCAACATTACAACAAAACAGGCGCCTAGTGAACAACAAATCATTCTCAGAAAGTTGTTGGACGTTTTTCTCTTTATTCCCACGTGATCTTGTAGTTCTTCTGTGATCTTGTAGTTCTCCTGTGATCTTGTAGTTCTCCTGTGATCTTGTAGTTCTCCTGTGATCTTGTAGTTCTCCTGTGATCTTGTAGTTCTCCTGTGATCTTGTAGTTCTCCTGTGATCTTGTAGTTCTCCTGTGATCTTGTAGTTCTCTTGTGATCTTGTAGTTCTCCTGTGATCTTGTAGTTCTCTTGTGATCTTGTAGTTCTCCTGTGATCTTGTAGTTCTCTTGTGATCTTGTAGTTCGCCTGTGATCTTGTAGTTCTCTTGTGATCTTGTAGTTCTCCTGTGATCTTGTAGTTCTCTTGTGATCTTGTAGTTCTCCTGAGATCGCTTGCAAACATGCCATGCCACTTTTGACCAGCAGCAGGACAGAGGGTTCTGGTAAAAGTCAGACAACAACCTTTCCTTTATCGATCACATCCAGAGTGACTGAGCGTCATTTTCTGGTTTTATTCTTTAGATATCTTTCAGCTTGGACCTTTAACACAGTAGAATAACGTTATGTGTTCGACATTTAGAGCGTTGAGCAATAAACAACCTTTTAAAGAGGTTTAGTTACAGCACCAGAACTGTTGTGTCGGCCTCACTTTATTGAACAATGTACCACAGAACAGAATATGACACTTGATCTGAAATCCACTGGAGAGCTGACAGATGGAAAGAGAAATAAAAAAAGGAAAGCACAGAATAGACTGGAGGAATGATCCAGAGACAGAGAACTGATGGAGAAACTGCAGGAACGGCCAAGAGCTTTGTGCTGACTCTGTTTTCAATTTGAGAAAGAAAATATGTGAGTGCCCTCCTCTATCTGTTCCAGCCATCATTTAGATGATTCAAATTACTCTTGGAAATTGGCTTTAACTGTAATCCTTGATGTGCAAGTGCACAAAAGCAGCTTTTATTGGGACATGATTCCTGTCAACAATCAAAACCGCATAAAAATTCCCACATGGCTGGAAAAGGACAGCTGCTGGGATCACTCTGCTGCTGTCCTCTGTGCCCGTGTTTGTTCTTTGTTTTAGTGTTCACAGGACAACTTTAGAGACACTGACTGTCAGAGCAGCCACCCACCACTCAGCAAGGGTCTTATTGTCATTAAATGCATTGCAAAACCTTGAAGTTGTGAGTGTAGTGTAGAGAGAGACGGTTAGACAACAGCAGCCTCCTGAGTGTTTCCTCACTCTTTCCTTCTGGCCTTCAGCCTCACAGCTGTCTCAGCTGGACCGCTGCACTCACTCTCTCTCTTCCTCTGTCTGCCTCCCTCTGTCTTTTTCTCTCCTTCTCAAATATCTTTATTGGCCTGACTGCTCCTCAGAGACACCACAGTTCAGCTGAAAGATGCTAAACCACTCAGTTTGAGATATAAGAATATGAAGTGCAAATCTGAGACGGATTAATTCAGATTGTCCCGATGGCTCTTTGGATGATCTAAGGAGTACGAAAGAACTACGGGCTCTGACCTCTCCAGTCAACAGATGTTATCCCAACTGAGGATCTATGTTGGATTTAGTAGTTACCAACACAAAAACATCTCCGAATCATAGACTGTAAATATTACTGGACCAAGCCTGAGTCACCCGTCTGTTCCTGCAGGGGGCGCTGGAGTCCCATCGATGGCGGTCTCCATGCTGGAAATGCTGTCTCAGCCTAACTTTCAGTCAACCTAACGACAGGCTGAGAGCTGGAGCTGAGGCGGGTTTTAAGCCTCCTGACAAACCGTTACACCGCGCCCACCTGTCAATCAGGTCAGCTACACGCCTTATTGTGAATAACTCTTATCCTTCATCAAATCAAAACTGATGAGTCATCAAAACATTCACCCCCCGTACAGTGTGTGCTGATCGAGACATGAGCTAATCAGACCTATTTGTTTTTTTGAACCAGGCTGTAAACATGTTAATGTCTGCTGTAAAAACAGGCTTTTTAGAATGGGTGTGTATGTGACTTCCTGTGCTTCTGCAGCCAGCCTCTAGTGGACACTCCAGGAACTGCAGGATTTTACACTGAAGCATCGGCTTCATTTTTCAACACCAGAGGTTGCTGCTTGCTCCACATGAATTACCGTCTCCTGATACTTCACGTAGAGTTTCAGGGCCTGATTCACAAAAGGATTGTGCAGCTTTTTTGTTGGCTAAACAATGTTTGGTAATAGAAATCTAGGAATTTAAATAAAATAAGACAGAGAGTTGAAGAAAATAAATCAATAAATGAAGAGTGTTGCACAGTACAGTCTCAGCGTTGCACATCGTGTTACTGGACAGATGCTTGGCTGATTCAGATTTCATGTGTGGAGAAGTTGCACGTGACGAGGGCGTGGGTGTTGTTGCTCTTTAAGTTGTCCTTCCTTATGTCTTCAGCTTTGTTTCAGACAGCAGCTGACGTTAAAGCTTGAACATGGCTGCAGAGTCCCAATCGGACCGTTATAATGAGCCTGTAATTATAATCCTGATGCCGAGGTAGAAGGTGTGTGTTTGTCTTTGATGTGGCACCGACACACACTCTGTCATTTTGACCCCTGCACCGCACCGCCCTGCTGACCGCTGTTACTATATTCTAAGCGGGTTGTTCCTCTGTGTGAGCGAGGCGTGTTTGTGCTGCGTGTGGCCGTCACCTCAGATCTCTCTAGGTGGCAACTGCTCCACTGGTGGGATGGACTGGACATGAGTGTGTGTGTGTGAAACATAAGGAGTAAAACATAACTTAAATGTGATGTTTCTGAATGAGTCAGAGGAGAAAGTTTATATGTAACTTGGAGTTATATTTACACGCCTATAAAAGCCGACCTTGTCTTAAAACGAATGATCTAAATGACAAAATTGAATACACAAACCAGATGTGAGACGTAAAGATGACTTTTTTTTGTATATATAAGTGTACAAGTCGCTCTCATCTAAAAGGGCAATGCCACCCACCGCAGGAATGTGTTATTTCTGTGCCCCATGGCTTTGGAATATTTGTGAATATGCACCACTTTTTCCAGGGTTAAAAATCTGAGACCTAACCGTTAAATCTGAGCTAAGTATGATGTTTCCTCAGGTCTCTGCTCGGTTACTTTAAACAGAAACCATGTCTGAACAAACAAAGAAATATAAATTACTACAGAGAAGACAGTGCCAAAAACAAGTGCAGACCTCGAGAGAAATAAACAAAGTCAACTTTAAGATTGAGACAGGGCACATTTAAAGGTCCACTCAGTGAGATGTGTAGAGAGTGAAATGATAAAGTGAGCTTACTCTATGATCAGACATTAAGGAAACATGCTATGTTGAAGTGCTGGCTTCTCTGACAACAATGCAGCAGCCAGTATGTCCTCCTTCTAACTTTAGATTCTGGTCCTGAATGGTCTGGATTTGTTTGGACCAGAGAAGGTAGGCGGTTTTAAGGCACCCCCACACGGCCGTTTTGGACGCCCCTCGGTTTGCCAGATATGAGAGCAGTTATCAGGTCAAACCAACAGGTGTTGCAGCGATGGAAGCGGGCAAGAGAACTGGTTCAGATAGAAGTGATTGTACCCGACCTAAAAAGCCTCTGCATGTTTCTAATAAGCTCCACGAGCAGAAACGTGCTCAAACTAGGATCAATATTGGAGATGCTTTTGAAAAATGGAGAGAGGTTAGAACGCAGAAAGGTTTACAGACCGATGCAGAGCTGGATAAACACTGAAGCTTCAGTGTCCACCACATGGTGACCTGCGTGAGCATCCACTCTAGAGAGGGGGGGGGGGGGGGGGGGAGACAGCTCTCTATAATGTTTAGAATTTAGACTGCAGTACCAATTTTAAACACTAGGTGTCAGAGTTACATACTGCTCCTTTAATGTAGGTGTATTTATAAAATGATCAGAAAGTTGTTTTTCTTTCCTGCTCGGGGAAAAAAAAGAGATGTATGAAATGAGCTGCGATCTCACAGTTTTCTTCTTCTCGTCTTGTTTAGTGACGGATGGCACCACCAACCTGTTACTAGGCAACCACACCAACATGCTGCTGGTCTACCAGGATGTGACTCTAAAGTGGGCGGCCCAGCTCCCCTTCGTCCCTGTGGCCCTTCGCATCGGCAACTTCCCGTGAGTACAAGCAGTTTTTATTATTTAAAAGCTACGAGACAACATGCCCTAAAATAATGTATTCCTCTTCAGTGTGAGGAAACCAAGCAGCTGCTGATTAGTCACTTTAAACATAGTTTGCTTTAAAGTTTGTGTATGCAATGCTGGAGGAAGTTTGTTGGCGAGAGGAGCAGAGAGTTTCTGGCTTCCTGTCGGGGTAATTAACCTCAACAGGTTAATTTGATTTACCTGATCCTGCTGTGATGTAGCTCTGACCTTAGCGAGGAGCAACACCTGAAACACCTGACTCAATGACAGGGAGGGGCCATCTGTAGCCAATCATCGGTCTTTAAACATCTCCAATCAGACCGCAATTATGAGGCAAAACACAAGCATGGCTGAGAAATGATGTGGTTACTGTGTGTGTGTGTGTGTGTGTGTGTGTGTGTGTGTGTGTATGTGTGTGTTAGTGTATGTGTGTGTTAGTGTGTGAGATGCAGGAGATAGTGTGTGTGTCTGGGTTGCTGTTTGGTTTAGTTTAAGGCGGTGTTGTTTTAAAGCTTGTGATTGTTTTCGTCTTGTTCAGTGTGTCGTCAGTGTGTGAGCGGAACGAACACAAGCACACACACACACACACACACACACACACACACGCACACAGAAACACTCGAGCAGCTTGGTGTAAATATCTGTGATTTACTGCAGCTCCAGAAGCCTTTCCTTTGTTTTATTGCGAGCTGTATTGAGTTTCACAACTTAATTCTGCCGACCTCGTATTAAATCATCAGGAGCTCTTCCAAAGTTTTTTAACTCTCTGCACAAGCTACAAGCCCAAATGTGGAAGTTCACAGAAAACAGACCCACAAAAGAAAGGACTCAAGGAGTACGTGAGCGTCTCTAAAAGAAAGCAGACTCATAGACACGGAACAACGATCCTGGAAGCAGCGTGATGAGACGACTACATGGCGTTTCTTAACTGCAAATCACATTTCACACTCTCAGCCCTCGACAGGTCATGGGGTCTGTCATGGGGACCTACGGAGCATGCCCAGAACGCCTAGCCCAGTTTGGGTCTGATTGAAGTGTAAACATGTGAGAGTAAATCGATTTCCAACCTCATCATCTCGCTGTGTTTGAGAAATTCAACTACGCAGGATTTCAGATTTTTAAAATCCAGTTTTAGTCAAAAATCCACTCTTTTCTAACATCATGAAAACGTGCTGACGCAGTGAATGATCTGATTAAGAGACAATGACTCAATAATTGTTTATTAACACGATTGTTTAGTTGTGTTTGTGTCATGGTCGAGGTGTTCGCTGACACGCTGACCTGAACAGAATCTCAGATTTGTGATCCAACCGACACGGACGGAAATGTGTTTAAAAGGAAGTTTCATAAATCTCATCTGGATTTTATCTAGATTCAAGAATCTTGGAATGACAAGTGTGTGTGTGTGTGTGTGTGTGTGTGTGTGTGTGTGTGTGTGTGTGTGTGTGTGTGTGTGTGTGTGTGTGTGTGTGTGTGTGTGTGTGTGTGTGTGTGTGTGTGTGTGTGTGTGTGTGTGTGTGTGTGTGTGTGTGTGTGTGTGTGTGTGTGTGTGTGTGTGTGTGTGTGTGTGTGTGTGTGTGTGTGTGTGTGTGTGTGTGTGTGTGTGTGTGTGTGTGTGTGTGTGTGTGTGTGTGTGTGTGTGTGTGTGTGTGTGTGTGTGTGTTTCCGCAGCAGTTAAAGTGAACGTTTTATATCCCCTCAGACACCCCCTCTGATATGCAGGTGTGGATCTGGCTGCTGCTCGAGACCTGAACCCCTGTTGTGTGCGTGTGTGTGTATTTTTGTGCGTGTGTGTGTGTGTGTGTGTGTGTGTGTGTTTTCGCCTCACTGGACTGGAACCACAAAACACATCTGCAACCAGTTACCAAACACACACAGTCAAATTTATTATTGCATCACATAGTGTTTCCTTGTGCTCTCCATCTTTCTTCTGGTTCAATATCAGAAACTAATAAACTCAACTTGTTCTGTTTGTTTGAATAAATAAACTGTAAATTATCAAACTGTAAACACTCTCCTCTCCTCTCCTCTCCTCTCCTCTCCTCTCCTCTCCTCTCCTCTCCTCTCCTCTCCTCTCCTCTCCTCTCCTCTCCTCTCCTCTCCTCTCCTCTCCAACTCTCCTCTCCTCTCCTCTCCTCTCGTGACCTCGCCTCTCCTCTCGTGTCCTCTCCTCTCCTTTTTTGTCCTCTCCTCTCCTCTCGTGTCCTCTCCTCTCGTGTCCTCTCCTCTCGTGTCCTCTCCTCTCCTCTCCTCTCCTCTCCTCTCCTCTCCTCTCCTCTCCTCTCCTCTCCTCTCCTCTCCTATCATGTCCTCTCCTCTCGTGTACTCGCCTCTCCTCTCCTCTCGTGTCCTTGCCTCTCCTCTCGTGTCCTCTCCTCTCGTGTCCTCTCCTCTCCTCTCCTCTCCTCTCGTGTCCTCTCCTCTCCTCTCCTCTCCTCTCCTCTCCTTTCCTCCTCTCCTCAGGGAGTTAAAGGGAGTCGTGATCACTCTGAGCTCTGATGGTCACCTCCTGTGCTCTTACATGGGAACAGACCCCTCCTTCTTCTCCACGCCAAAGGTGGACGCCAGGGAGGCCGACTACGAACAGGTGGAGGCTGAGATGAAGAAGCTGCAGAAGTTCATCAGAGAGGCCAGCAGGACTCAGGGTAGGAGAGGGCTGGAGGGACTTTCATAGAGATTATCTGACCACCGATCAGAGGAAATAAAAAGATAGTCTTTAGATATAACCATGAGCTGTGTTTAACCACAGGGGGATTTACAGACTGATTGTCGAGCATCAGAGTCTGAATCTGGACCCACGTTTATTTTGATGAGCGTTTCTTTACATGCTTTAAAAAAAGAAGATTTCAGCAGCAAGGGAAGTTCGATGTATTCATCTGAAATCGTCACACGTGGTTCTACTGCTCATACAGAAACGCACGGAGGAGTCAGCAGACACAAGCGTCTCAGAAACACAGCGTGAGTCAGAGAAGAGTAGATGTGGCGAGCTCTGAAATTAGAGAAGAAGACAGGGAGAGAAGGACACACTCTAGAAAAAACATCGCCAGAAGAGCCATCGTCTCTGGTACAGCTCTGCTTGCTGGACACTGAAAGAAATCTTCAACTTTTCAGCTCAAGAGGCAGAGTCGCAGCGCTCGTCAATGTCACCTTTGGATGAAGCAGGCAATCGAGTCAAGTACCAGTCTTTGCCTCCGACATTTTTCCACACCTCCTTGTGTAGGAGCACAGGCGCGGCGAGAGCTGTACGTTTGCTCGAATCCATGTTTCCCTAACAAGTTTTATTTGGTCGCCCGTTTGCACGCGCAGCCACAGGCGCCTCATCAGTTTCCCCCCAGGTGCGCTCTCGTGTTTCTGTGTCATCGGCCCTTTATGTGTTTATCTTCTCAGAGGCAGTTTAAAACCAGTGTGCCTCGTATGTTTTATACACCGGCCATCATCAAATTCGGTGATGTCAAACATCTCTACAAGACAAAGCATTCATCTTCTGAGAAATCATACCATCTCACTACAGAGTTAAATAAAATAACCCGATATGATCGATCCACCAGGATCCTGAAACAACCACTGATCAGCAACGTGCTAACACAGCCCCTAATGCCGGGTGTAGACGGTACGATCAATCATGGTCATATCTGTGGTCACGACTCCAAAACGGTGTTCCTGTGAGATATTTCAAATATCTGACAGTGTCATAAATTCAGGTCGATTATCTCACAATGTGAACGCTTCTCTATTGACTTGATGTCAGCTTTAGAACATCAGTGATTTCATGTTTTTAAATCAAACTCTTGTTTTCTTTTCAGACATTCTGCCTAAAACTGACGCAGAGGAGGATCTGATTATTACGGCTGCCGTGTCGTCCAGCATGGACAGCCCATCGGTAAACACACAGAGACACACACACACACACACACACACACACACACACACACGTACTTATACAGAAAGACTCATCATGCCCTCTCTATCTGTCCACAGCAAGCTCTGATCCAAGACCTCGATGGTCTGCCCGTCCCTTCAGTAACCGTGCAGGTGAGAGGGACAAACTTCATAAAACGCTCTCTCATTCTTTCCTTCCTCTTCCTCCTCTCTGACCTTCTTCTGTTCTCTCTCTTCCCCTACATGTCTCTCCTTTCTTTTAAAAGCTCTTTTATTGTTCTACACATATTTACATTCCTCTCTCCGTCTTTCCTTCTGCAGGTGAAGGTCAAGGCCAGCTGTGTCATGCAGTCCTCAAAGCTGACCGTCGGGGTCCAGCCTCCTCTGGCCGTCACTCAGGACCAGTTCGCCCTGCAGCCCATGGGTCAGTCTGCTGCAGCTTTTTTAACCAGTTTGTGTTCATGTTTTGGTTTGAAACGTGCGCTGCATCATGTAGTTTGACTTCTACTGCTGCCTATTGGCTTTATTGTGAACTGAACCAGAGATGACGGGACCACAGCTTTGCGTCCATGTCGATTCAGTAACAGCACAGAGAACAGGACGATATATTACCATATTGTTATTTTTTAGCACAGCCGTAGTGGCGAAGGTTATCTTCAAAGGTTATGGTTTTGTTTGCTTGTTCGGGAATCGCCTGCGTGTTCCCCAGTCTGTAAACTCGTGCTCGCCTGTCTGCAGCGACGTCTGGTCATCAAGGATGAGACTGTGATGTCATTGTTAAACGGAGGTACATAGTCCGCCACAAATACACGTCTGTGTTTTAACAGGCGTCTTTCACTCATCCTTAGAAGTTTGATTTCGACCGTGACATCTTTGTTGTGGAAAACTGTTTCCGTCTAGATGCGACCGCATTTCTTGATCAATAAACAGCGACGCTACTGGAAATATATCTGACTCAGAAATCAGCGATGCCACCACCAAGATACTGAAAAATGTAGTTAAACTTCTAACGTCACTATTTGTCTGCTGTCACTCCTGAACTCTGCATATTCATCATCTCTGAATTCTCAAATCAGAATCGAAGCTGGCTGCAAGAATCCCAACTCAATCTTCACAAAGGAAATCAAACAGTCCTTCAGATTCAGCTCCTCACCTTTAAGGCCGTCCATAACCTCGCTCCTCTCTGAACTCCTGCACATCAACACACCCACCTGTACTCTCAGGTCTTCTTCTTCCATTCAACTGACTGCACCACCTGCCCGCCCGCCTGTCCACCACGGGGTCCAGATCCTTCAGGCGCTCCGACCCCGCCTCTGGAACTCCCTCCCACCACACATCCGGAACACTGACTCTCTCTCCATTTTTAAATCTCATCCCAAAACACATCTTTTGAAAGTCTTCACAAAGCATACAGACCAAACTGAGTGTTTTCCAGCCCTTCATTAAACTCAGTCCAACATTTTTGACTCAGATCCTCCCAAACGTTGATTCATCTTCAGTGATTTAGCGCTCAGGAAGCCGCAGTGAGATCAGAACAGTCCTCGCCCTTTGGACAAAGAAGAAGGCGAGAGTTGAAATCTTCATAACGTCTATCCGTCTTCATCAGAGATCGTGTCAGCTCCATCATGAACGTGAGCTCAGGACGACATGGTCACATCTCTTCTCACTGTAGCAGCTGTTTCTGCTTAAGTGTAAAACATGTGTGCACCAGCATGTCCTCCAAACACTCTGCTGTAAATACAGTTTGTGATTGTTGCTCTATGCAGACGTTGTCAACCAGAGGGACTTCCAGTAATCATAATGATTTTTAATCCCCGCCACAATGGGACGTTTCTCTCCTCACAGCAGGAGTGTTTTTACTGGACCTCCTGTTAGGTTGGAATTTACAAATTACTGTCAAAACATCTTGTTATAAACGGAGTCGTCACTAAGAGGCTGGAAATGCCTCTAAGATGATTTAGTATAAAGTCTGCACGTTACGCTAACATGGCGTGGAAGGTGTCTGCGTTCATTTTGTAGAGACATAAACTCACGCTCAGAAGCTGGAGCCGCGTCAGAAAACTCCTCCAAACTGGTTTCGACATTCGCAGAAAAGATCATCCATCAAAGAGGAGTACTGACGGAGGTTAAATTTATGATTTCAAGATGTGAACAGCATTCTCAGTTTGAACGCCATCCACTCCGCGAGAGCCCTGAATCAAACTGACCACTGCTCTCCCATGATTCATGATGTGTCTGTGCAGAAATGTGACGTGCGTTCTTATCTGAGCGTTTACCGTACGTGACGGTGAACTCAAACACCGTGCACTCGCTCCACAACAGGCAGAACATTTCCTCTACATTCCTGTGTCAGCTCCTGACATTATAAATAGTCGTAGTTTTTTATATGACCAACATTTCATATCTTCACATGCTGTAAGACGCACATCATCTGTTTTTATTTTTTTCTTGCTTCAGTATGTCCACATGCAAGGCCGCCCATGAGAGGGGATAAAGTGGGAAGCTTATTGGGGCCCAGTCGCACGGGGGGGGGGGGGGGGGGGGGTCCATCCTTATTTAAAGCAACAGTGACCACATTTTATTTACACCTAAATACTAACCTTCACCTCTTAAAGTAACACATGTAGCCTGTTTCAAAATGTAAACCCTTTTCTTAAAATGATTTGAGACTTGTCTTTTGGAATGTTACTGACGTCAGCGGGAACAATTAGGTAGTTATACGCTCATCACGTAGGTGCAGGGCCGCTCAAAAACAGCAGACTGAGGATGAAGAAGGTAGGCCCGCACAGGTTTGAATTCATCATCATCAAAACGTTTTAACCAGAGGTCATTTTTCAGACGTGAGCGGGAGCAATAAGCTTCACTGTTATGCTAGTTATGTGGAATGAGTAAAGCCATGCCAGAGTGAGGATGCAAAGGAGGGAGCTGGACGGACATTTGACCCCAACAAGAACTGGTTAACAAACTTAGTTCAGTCTGCTGCGAAGGCCGATGGGAGCTAATGTTAGCCAAGTGGCTAGCGCTGACACGACTGATCGAATGTGCATACGTTGATTTAAATCATATCTGGGTACGGCCCTTTCACTGGGCCTTTCAGGGGCCCAGACACTTCTGTCCTTTGTGATGTCATGAAGGGAAAATCTCCAAATCGCCTGTTTGAGCACACATTTTCTGAGAAGTGGAGCAGGGAAAAGACGGAGAGGATGGACTTTTCTCTTGATGGGATTTCAAAACGTATCTACAGAAAAACCTTCTTACAAAAATTCCCCCCCGTCTGATCATGTAACACAAACTAGAAGCTCTAACAATATTGTTAGAGTCAAACGTGATAAAGAATATATTCCCTTACAAAGATGCAGAAAAGCTTCTCGAATCATCCGGTTGGAGTTTTTCTCGTTGGCAGCAGCTCTCATCATGTCACTGTTGATTCTGAGGATCAGAGGCGGTGAGTCACTGCGCCGCCACATGCAGAGCGCTCAAGAGACACTTTGTTTACAGGAGTTTAAGTAGCGGTCAAACGGGTCAGATTCAGAAGCCTCTTTCTCAGCCACACACACACACACACACACACACACACACACACACACACACACACACACACACACACACACACACACACACACACAGACAAACGCACAAACGTGCTCACACATGTACACATTTACAGACACAGTCATCCAAAACGTATAAATTCAAACACAAAATTGTGTGTGTGTGTTTCACGCTCTTTTGTCTTCCTGCACACAGAAATGTGGCGCTCGCTTCCACGAGTCAATCATCAGCTCTCTACTGTGAAACATGAGAGCCACTAAAACACTCACTCTCTCTCTCTCTCTCTCTCTCTCTCTCTCTCTCTCTCTCTCTCTCTCTCTCTCTTTCTCTCTCTCCTCTCTCTCTCTCTCTCTCTCTCTCTCTCTCTTTCTCTCACTCTCTCTCTTTCTCTCTCTCTCTCTCACTCTCTCTCTCTCTCTCTCTTTCTCTCTCTCTCTCTCTCTCTCTCTCTCTCTCTCTCCTCTCTCTCTTTCTCTCACTCTCTCTCTCTCTCTCTCTCTCTCTCTCTCTCTCTCTCTCTCTCTCTTGTCTCCCTCTTTCCTCTCACCGTCCCACCTAAGTGACCCCTCACTGGCCTGGTTTGGCCCAGAATGGCCCGGCTCGGCTCTGACGCAGCAGGACCATCATGTCCGACCCTTAGTTGTCATATTTGGCCCCTAACCGAGTGTTGAAAATGAAGATAAAATAGATTAATGACGACTCTGTGTGTTTAAATGATTGCCGGGGCCTGACTCAGACGAGCTGGATCTCAGACGGAGTACTGCTCCCTGCTTTGTGTATCGTCAGAGGAGGCGGCTGAGCTGGAGATGGAATGCCGCCTGGTATGAACTGTACGCAAGAACAGCATGTACGCAGACGTAAACCAGACTATCAACAATTAAGAAACGGTAAAGAATGACTTCCAATAGCAGGAAGTGTTGTGTTGATTTTAATGCTTCGCTTTGAAGATGTAACAAAAACAGCCTCTCTCCAGATCTCTGAGGTCGACGCCTGCACATCGAGAAGGACTGTTTTCTCTCTGGGCTGCTTTCTGATAATCAGAGCTTTGCACGGGAAACTTTCAACTTTATTATTTTATCAATCAGTCAAAATGTTGCTCAGTTGCTCTTAATTGGCGAACTGAAAGGTGTGATGAAGCTTTTTGGATCCATAAAATCTGGAATATAAGTCTCACCTGTTTATAAGGGCGCACTCACACTATGCTCAGTTGTCCCGTACTCGGGAAAAAAAAGGACACACGGTCCCCGTCTGTACATCAGAGAACAACACAGAGAATATTGATTTGTGACCTAGTTTAAGTCACACTCTCACACTCCATCATTTCTCAACAATGGAGGCGGGGATCAATTATACTTCATATCCACGTTGCGTTCCTGTGCTTTGTGCATGAGCATCTGTACCGTCCAGAAGCAAGGGCCAAGGAAGAGTACCGTGCTTCAGCATGGAATGGCGCACTCACACTAGTACAATGAACCGGACTTTGGAGGTTCACTGAGGAGTCTTTCAATCAAAGCAGAGCTCCACACGCTTTATTTACTGACCAGTATTTACTGAAGCACTTCTTAAGAGAGAAAGAACGACTCATTCATCTCTGGTTTCACATCCAGTACGAATCCCTCCATTCTCCGTCTCTCCTCTTCTCTTTTTTGTTCTCTGATTTCACTGGATGACTCATTTGAACCCAGTTTTGAGTAATGTAAACAACACCAAAGAAAAGGAACAGACACAAGAAGCTGTGAAAAAGCAACGGAGGAAAAATGTGTGTGTGATTTAGAGAAACACCAGAAACACTGCTGCTGCTGCTGCTGCTGCGACACCTCCCCTGTCTGTTTCTCATCATCTCTGTCTCTCTCTCTAATCTGCTCATTTTGTCCGTCCTACCCAAAAACACAAACACACACACACACACGCACAAACACACACACACACACACACACACACACACACACACATGTTTAAATCTCACTCATAGGAGATTCATGTCTTTGTTTTTCCTGCCTCTACAGCTGCTCTGTTTGTGTGTGTGAGCCGCTGTCGCCCCATGTGTCTCTGATTCTATGGCTCCGTGTGCATCCACACTTGACTCAGTGTGTTGTTTGTGTGTGTGTGTGTGTGTGTGTGTGTCTGTGTGTGTGTGTGTGTGTGTGTGTGTGTGTGTGTGTGTGTGTGTGTGTGTGTGTGTGTGTGTGTGTGTGTGTGTGTGTGTGTGTGTGTGTGTGTGTGTGTGTGTGTGTGTGTGTGTGTGTGTGTGTGTGTGTGTGTGTGTGTGTGTGTGTGTGTGTGTGTTCAGTATGAGTGTGACTGTCAGCTCCAGTTTACCTCCAAACCTTGTTGAAGGGATTTGTCACAAAGTGCTTCACAGGAAACAAAGGACAATAATACTCGAGAAGTGTGTTTGTGCGTTCACGTGCTGCTCAGGCTGTGGGGGGGGGGAGAGAGGGGGGAGAGGAGGAAGAGGAGGGGGAGGAGGAGGAGGGGAGGTAGCGCCTTCTGACTTTTATTGTTATTCCAGTTTTTATTCGTCTCAGATGGCGACTCAATCCCCTGTTCACCACACACTACCTCCTTTGTTCTCCCTCCCTCTCTCCCTCTCTCCCCCCTTTCTCTCTTTTCCTCCTTTCACTTTTTAAATGTCTCTCTTTGCTGTCTCACAACATCTCTTCTGTCTCCATCTTTCTTTCTTCCTCAACATCCTCTATCTCCTCTGCTTCCTTCCTTTCACTCTCATCCTCACGTTCTCTCTCCGTTAGCGACGGGTATCGTTTGATTTTCTTCTTTGCGGATGCTCATTGAGACTGATCGATTTCACTCGTTATTATTTGGTGCAAAAATTAAAGAAACGACATTAAAGACTTCTTTATGGAGAATTAAATTCACAAACCTCAAATAAATCACCTGACATTTAATGTTTACGTTTCAAAGAAATATTTGTAATTTAAGATACTCTTCTTTTAGCCGAGCGGTTATACAGCACGCCCCATTAATGCCACATAGTCCTTGTTGCAGCCGCTGTGGGTTTGAATCCGACCTGGGCCCTTTGCTGCATATCATCCCCCCCTCTCTCCTCCCCACACTTCCTGTCTCTCTTCAGCTGTCCTATCAATAAACTCAAATTTAAGTTCAGACATTGTTCATTTCTGCCATTTCAAATAAACTCAGTGACGGTATTGCAAACAAACTCTTGAAGTTATATCCTGTTTTTAACATTAATATTAGGGTTATTAAAATGAATCGTTTCTACGATGCATGGCGATGCCGACGAGGACGATTCTGCATCGATGCAGTGACAGAACATCGTCGATTATTGCGCACTGATGCTTTTTGATTATTTGTCCAACTAAAACAGTTATCTCTAAATGGATGAATGAACGGCACCTTCAACTCAACCTTTCAAAGACTGAGCTCCTCGTCATCCCAGCCAGTCCCTCTATGCAGCCACAGATCAATATCCAACTTGGAACAACCAAACTCATGCCCACAAAGTCTGCCCGGAACCTGGGTGTCATGATTGATGACCAGCTAACCTTCAAGGTTCAAGTGGCCTCGATTGCCCGATCATGTCGTTTTGCCCTGTACAACATCAGGAAGATCAGACCTTACCTGTCAGAACATGCTACACAACTTGTGGTACAGGCTCTTGTGCTATCACGCATAGACTACTGCAACTCTCTACTGGCAGGTCTTCCTACATGCACAACCAAACCTCTGCAGATGATACAGAACGCAGCAGCACGACTGGTCTTCAACCTTCCAAAAAGAGCTCATGTCACTCCGCTGTTCATCTCCTTACACTGGCGCCCAGTCACTGCTCGCATTAAATTTAAAACTCTGCTGCTCGCCTACAAAACAGCAACAAAAACGGCTCCTCCTTACTTTGACTCTCTATTTCAGGTCTACACTCCCTCCCGTCCACTACGCTCTGCCAATGAAAGGCGTTTGATCCAACCTTCACAACAGGGTCCAAAGACGAGGACTAGACTCTTCTCCTCTGTCGCCCCCCCGGTGGTGGAATGAACTTCCAAACTCCATTCGATCTGCAGAGTCCCTCTGTACCTTTAAGAAAAAGCTAAAGACCCAGCTCTTTCAGGAATACCTGCTAACTTAGCTTAATGATGATGATCTGGATAGTATTGATGTAATGATGGTAATGATGATGGTTTTTGTTTTAGTTTGAAAACGACGACGTATAAGATGGTTTATATACTGATTAGAGTCTCAGACTGGCAGTTCATGTTGTGCCTTGCCTCTGGGCAATGCCTTTCAGCACCTGTGTGTCCAATCGGACTCAAAGCTGATCGTTCGTCCTTACTGACATTGTTCCTTTATTTTTCCTTGATCCTTGCTTGTGTTGTTCTTACTCTCTGATGTACGTCGCTTTGGATAAAAGCATCTGCTAAGTGAATTGTAGAATTGTAGAATTGTACTAACGTTGCTTGCAGACTATCCAGGCCACGGCCAGACCTTTATAATTATTGATTTATTTTGGTTTGACGTTGATGTCTGAAGTTCATAGTTATCTGACTCTTCATTTATTAAAAGAAAATCAGACGCGCAGTGATGCTGAAAATTGAGGATGCGTCGTGATGTTAAATTGAATCGTGTAGTTGACAGGATGATCCTAATGAATCGAGACAGTGAAGAGGAACAGTCCAACTAATGAGGCTGTTCGTATGTAAATGTCTACAATGTGCTCTTGATGCATCTCGCCGTATGATGCAGCATTTCTGTCACGCAGTAAAACGCTGAGAGAGAGAGAGAGAGAGAGAGAGAGAGTTCATCGTGGAGCAGACGCAACATGACGAATCATTCATTTAATCCTGCAGCCTGATGTTGAGCTGTAGGTAAAGTTATATAATGGTTGTTTAAGAATAAAACTTTTTCTCACCTTCAGTGGAGATCGGGTCTGTCATGTTTCAGGTCAGACCCTCAGCAGAGATCGACCTGATCCTGACCTCTACGAGTCAGAGATCAGTGTTTGACACTTCACCGACGGTCACCTCAGAGTCGCCTGCTCGCCTCTGGATGTCTCAAGATGTGTTATAACATGCACAAACACATGCACACACACACACACACACATACATACATGCACACACACACACACACACACACACACACACACACACAAATGCACACACACACACACACACATACATACATGCACACACACACACACACACACACACACACACACAAATGCACACACACACACACACACACACATGCAGACACACGATGGGGAAGCAGTAGCACTCGAGGAATGTCTGCACAAATTTACCTACCTTGTTTTTCTGTCCTTGTTTTGCTTTTTATATTATTTGCACATGTCAAAGACAGGGCGGACACACACACACACCCACACCCACACACACACGCACACACACACACACACACACACACACACACACACACACACACACACACACACACACACACACACACACGTTTCCCTTCTCCTTGTGTGGTAAAGATCCCCATCTCCACCCCTCTTGACCTTTCCCCTCCTCAAAACAGTCAGTACTCAGTTAAACCTGAGCTGTCAAGTACTATAACCTGAGGACACACACACACACACACACACACACACACACACACACATACACACTTTTCTGATAAGAGGTGAGGGGAGTCAAAACTCAGGACTCAAAAATCGGGTGTAAATCGACCAAAAATCGTACAGTGTACACCAACGTAAGAGGAGGCTGGGGATCTCGCTGTCTTTGCAGAAGTAAAAAAGGGAGAAAGTTTGTGAGAAAGAGAGTGTGGAAGCAGTGAGAGTTTGAGTAACAGAAGTGATGAGGGTGAGAAGAAAGAAGAGGTGCATGAACGTTGGGAAAAAGGGGACGTATTGAAATGGAGGACGTTGGGGGATTTTAGCCTCCTTTGCAGAGTTTGTTTTCGTTGGCTGTGGTGTTAATGGGTTAATGTGCTGGGACCAGTCTGAGCCGTCTCACTGGGTCGGATCTCCAGGTCACACTCACAAACACTTTACCTGGCGCTCACAGGTTGGACGACGCCCACAGCGGCCCTATGACCTGCCCAGATGTGCCTGAATGCATGCTGACAAGCTGAAGAGGAAAAAGGTCGGAGATGGATAAAGAGAGAGAAAGAAAAGGAGAGCAGGAGGAGGAGGGATTACTTTGTGTCTTCTTCTGTGTTGTTTGTTGGTCTTAATGGGCCTGGGAACACTTAAAGCACTTAAACCAGTCTGACCAGTTTGACCTGCAGGTCACGCAGGTTAAAAGCCTCATGCTGACAGACAGGATGACAGGGAGGGAGACGAGGGAGCAAGGAGAGAGGAAGGAAAGCAAGCAGGAGAGGGAGAAAGGAGGGCCATGGAAGAACAAGGGGAGGCAAAGATTAAGAGGAGAAACTCTGAGAGGGAGGATGAGGACCAACAGAAGGAATTTAACTGATACTTTGAGTTTGGGCTGGAAAGGTTTCTTACCCTGAGCAGTGATTTATCGGCATCTTGTCGTCACAGAAAGGTTCAGAACGTGGTGGTAAGAGAGTTGGTAACCAGTGAGGCAGAAAGTGTTTGTATCCAACCAGGCAGCATCTCAAAAACAGTTCTTTTGAAGCTATTCTTAAAGGAAGACTTTTTGATCCAGTAGATGTCGCCCTTGAGCTCCAGCATGAAACCAAAACAAACTGCTGTTTGGCCACACCTCCTCCATAATGAAGCCTCCTCTCTCCTCCAGAGACACGCCTCCAACCCCCCTCCACTCACGATCGCAGGAGAGAATTATCGAATTGAATGCACCATAATTAGGCACCATTAAGCTCAAGTGGACAAAATTGTCCTCGTCTCGAGCTGCAATCACCTGTGTCCTGCGTTGTTGTGTTAGCATGCTAATGTTAGCGCTCTTTAGTTAGCTCGTAGCTTCACATGTAAACTGACACAGAATGAGCGTGATCTAAAAACTCTTACGTGACCTTCAAATAATCAGTGAGTATGTTCTTCTTCTTCTCTCTAGTCCTTGACTAAAACAGCTTTTATACACAAGGGGAGGAGCCGGCCGTCCCGTCCATGTAAACACGGCTCTGACAACAACACAGCCAGCGGGACTCGAGCATCTCCCTCATTGTAGACAGTCAGGACTCAGAGACACATTTACACAGGACAGACTGGATTAATGATTTATTTATCTGTCACATGTCGCACATTCTTCCTTTAATTATAACACTGAACGGTGCTGTGTGGGCAGATGAACCACTAAAGGAGGAGCGTGTGTTTAGATGCTATATCTTCAGTTTTTAGCGTGAACATGGCGAGCGCTTTGTGACGGAGTCTGTCAAAGTTTGCAGCTACAGACGACAACAGGCTGTTACTATCTGAGGATATGTTTCTGATTGTTGTCTTTAAAACGTTCTTCTCTCTGCTGCTGTCACATCCTCTCTGACTCTATACTGCCTCTACTGGTCGTGCATACTGCAGCTTGCGTTGTGTTAATTTTTGATGACGTGCAGAGCTGACGTAGGAGACACGAGGCAGCCATCATGCACTCACATAATAATAAAGATGCAAAGATGAAGAGAAGCAGAGATGCAGTCGAGAAGTCCGAGGCTACATGAACGTCAAAAGGGATGTAAGCGAGAGACGTTGGTGAAAAGGAGCGAGGGAAAAGAACGTAGAGAGGAGGTCACGCTGTCAGGGCGTCTGACGGAGTGTGGAGAAAGTCTCTGTCTGCTTTTTATCGTTTATCTCGTCTTCTGTCTACTCGCCTTTCATCTCCTCTCATCCATCTCTTCTCCTCCTCCTCCTCCTCCATCTCTCCTCCTCTCCTCCTGCTCCTCCTGCTCCTCCTCCTCCTCCATCTCTCCTCCTGCTCCTGCTCCTCCTCCTCCATCTCTCCATCTCTCCTCCTGCTCCTCCTCCTCCTCCTCCATCTCTCCTCCTGCTCCTCCTCCTCCATCTCTCCTCCTGCTCCTCCTCCTCCTCCTCCATCTCTCCTCCTGCTCCTCCTCCATCTCTCCTCCTGCTCCTCCTCCATCTCTCCTCCTGCTCCTCCTCCTCCTCCTCCATCTCTCGTCCTGCTCCTCCTCCATCTCTCCTCCTGCTCCTCCTCCATCTCTCCTCCTGCTCCTCCTCCTGCTCCTCCTGCTTCTGCTCCTTCTCCTCCTCCTCCTCCATCTCTCCTCCTGCTCCTCCTCCTCCTCCTCCTCCTTCTCCTCAATCTCTCCACCTGCTCCTCCTCCTGCTCCCCCTCTCCTCCACCTCCTCCTGCTCCTCCTCCTCCTCCTCGGCCTGAGGAGAGGATCTCTGAGTGTGTGAGATGAAGAAGTTCAACACTAATATTTTATATAAACACATTTTGGTCAGGTGGAAACAAGTATTTTCAAACACTCTTACTTTGTATTTAATTTTATGCACAACACACACACACACACACACACACACACACACACACACACACACACACACACACACACGCAGACAGAGGAATACTTGAGGTTCAGTCACCTGTAACGGCTGAGCTCAGGAACATCACGCCCCATTACACCACCACACCACCCTGTGAGTGTGAGTGTGTGTGTGTGTGTGTGTGTGTGTGTGTGTGTGTGTGTGTGTGTGTGTGTGTGTGTGTGTGTGTGTGTGTGTGTGTGTGTGTGTGTGTGTGTGTGTGTGTGTGTGTGTGTGTGTGTGTGTGTGTGTGTGTGTGTGTGTGTGTGTGACTGCATGAAGCCATTAGCTGTAATATATCCTTTCCTCTCTGTCTGTATTTGATCCCTGCTCTTTCTCTCCACCTTGTTTGCTCTCTCGCTCTCTCTCTCACGTCTTCGCCGCTGCTCTCGTACGCCACATATAACCTCAGTGTTGTGTGTGTGTGTGTGTGTGTGCGTGCTCTTGAATATAAGTTAAATTTAGCGTTGTTAATCCTCTGTCCTCACCTCGTCTGGAGATATTTATCCTGTGTGTGTTCCTGTACATGAAGGGCTCTGCTCAGTTTGGGCTTTGCTGTATCCTGACCTGTCCACGCCTACGAAACGCTGACTGAGATTCTGTGTGTGTGTTGGTTTTTCTTTGGCTGCCATGTTTCCTTCTCCTTCGTTAAATGTGTCCCTTCTTAAAAAAACAACAACTTCAGTTGAAACAGTAAGAAAACTTGCTGAAGATCAACGTTAAGAGAGATATAAGTACTCAAGCGTCCATAAATGATCAGGACTTCAAAGTAAAAGGGGGCGAGACAGGACCCCTCCTCTTCACGTCGGGTCCTACTCGCCCTGGGTCGGAGCTCCTCCTGATAACAACCCGCTCACTTTACGTCATCTCTAAATGATTTCTGTTTGAACCTCAGACCACATCAACGTTCTGTCGTTAAATCCTTTTAGAAAGACACCCGCTGCCTGGGAAGTCTGTGATGTTGTGACTCGGTACTTTGACGAATAGAAACACGTTTTAGATTCTCATTGTCTGTGCTAACCCAAAGGTTAAAGTCCAAGAAGACGGAGCTGTGAAACGACAGATTTATTAAACATCTGAGCCGCCTTTTGTTCCAGCTCTCGGTTCTGGTCATGTCTGTAGTTTGGACGTTTGTGTTCCTCTCCCTGTAAATGTCTGTCTTCTCTCTCTCTGCAGGTTTCGGTGCCTCCACAGTCGTGGAGTTCTCAGCTTTCCTCAACGGCAGGTACCCCCCCGCTGATCTGACCGGAGACATCACCGTGTCCTACAGGTCGCCAACAGGTAACACACGTTTCACAAAGACGCTTTCCTGGTTGTACTTTTCTCTTAGTGCTTCAAAATGTGTTTTTCTCCATTATGTTTATTTCAGCTGTGATACCTCTAAAGATCACTTTGGTGTTTTTACCCTGTGATGACGTTATAGGGGCGGAGTCAAAGTGGTGCCAGGAAGTGAGCTAGTGGTAGCATGGGTTTAATTCCCATCTGAAAGTTCTGGACCACCTTGACGCCTGATTATTTTAATAGTTTGTTAGCAGAAGACAATTTTGTCTCACAGTAATGAGCGGATGTTTCCTGAAGCCTGGCTCGCATCCCGACAATCGCAGGCGTGTTCCCGACTAGAGGCTGCTCTGAACAGATTTTTCTGCTCAGATTAATTTATAGTGTGAGAATATTTAGGATATAAAATCTTCACGATTAAGTCACACAAGGGTCTGGAGGAAGTCTTGTGTGTCTACAAGAGACGAGGGAGGACGTTAATAAGTGGACAGTAGTGGAGACACAAACCCGTACAGGTGCACTGGACACCTGTGATGCATCTCTCCCATCGATTCACTATTTTTCTGCCATCTCCCTCCTTTTTGTTTCATGTCCAAACTCCTTTTTTCATTGAAGCCGTTTTCACATCTGCACTCCTGAAAATATCTAAATCATTTCAGGAGGACTGCTCGGTATATTCTCCTGACCTGCTCGTGATCTTTGTAAATACGTGAACTAGTTTGTGCTGCAGTCACACGTGAGCCTCAGAACCGTCGACGGACTGAACAGAACAACGTTTCCACACATGAATCTGAACCTTTCTCCTTTGTCTGGGAAACCAGGACAACCCACTTGGCGTGTTACCATCGAGCATGATTTAAACCAAATCCATGACTTTCTGTAGCTGCATCGACATCACTGTATGAGTTCAATTCTGATTTAGTCACAGTCTGAACTGTAAAATGCTAAAACATCCTGTGTTCTGTAAGTGCACCGAACAACAGCTGCTGAAGAGCGCCGCTTGACGTAAGAACATCTGGGCTCTTTCCAGGCGAGCCCGCTTCTTCCCCCCGGCTCCGTCCAGGCATCTGTTTCCAAGTCCTGCAATATTTCTGGAAGATTTTACTTTCCCCTTCAAACCCACAAACCCACTCTTTCTTTCAAATGTCACTTTTTTTTCAAACACTGATTTCAGCGTGTGTTCAAAAAGCAGCTCGTGATAAAAAACGAGGATCTGTGTTTTCACGCTATTGTTTCTCTTGGATTATATTCGCTTTGGCGGGCGTCTCCGAGCGGAACAGTCTCTTTTCCCCAGAAGCAGATTTAATGTGAAACGTCTGGAAATGCTGGGAAGTGTTTCTTCTTTGTGAAGCTTTTATTGTGATGCTAAAAATAGCTGAAAATAAGGAGGATTTTGGCGAGCTCTGGAGCCAAGCAGCAGGGGCAGAATATGTCAGAGATGGGGTGGGGGGGGGGGCGGATCTTGTGTTTTGGACGGGACCTGTTGGACTGGATCTACACCTGGAAGAGGTTTGTTAAAATGTTGGAGGAAGAAGAGGCGTGCAAGTCTGGAGAAAAAGCACAGACATGACCTGCACTTGGAATCAGAGGAGGGGAACGAGGTGAAGGGGGGGAAGACCAACGTCTCACGCTACTGCTCAGGTGATAAGACCTCAAATCAGGTGTTCAGAGACTGAATGAAATGATAAAGTGAGCTTACTCTATGATCAGACATTAAGGAAACATGCTATGTTGAAGTGCTGGCTTCTCTGACAACAATGCAGCAGCCAGTATGTCCTCCTTCTAACTTTAGATTCTGGTCCTGAATGGTCTGGATTTGTTTGGACCAGAGAAGGTAGGCGGTTTTAAGGCACCCCCACACGGCCGTTTTGGACGCCCCTCGGTTTGCCAGATATGAGAGCAGTTATCAGGTCAAACCAACAGTTGTTGCAGCGATGGAAGCGGGCAAGAGAAGGTAAACGTGCGTGCAGGTGAACACACGTATCAGCCTTTTTCTCCACACTAAATAAATCATCAGGGCCTTATTAAAAAAACAAAGAGATAAACAGTCTTCATTGGTAAATAAGTCGTACAGTACTCCTCCATCTGCAAAGTCCCAGTCCCAGTCCAAGTCAGTCATCGGTGCACGAGTCTGGGTTGAGTCTGGAGTCGGACTTGAGTCCAAAACGCTGGCTCATATCTGATTTATAGAAATCTGAGGTTGTGTGTTGTTCAAACTGCAGTGTGAACGCAGCGTTTTATATTTGAACAGAGCCAAACAATACCAGATCATACTGACAGCTTCTCCTGTAGGGGTTTAACACAGACGTGCTTCTCGTAAACTGTAGAGTCGTGCTGTCAGGAGTTAGTGAGATAGGTGTGTGTGTGTGTGTGTGTGTGTGTGTGTGTGTGTGTGTGTGTGTGTGTGTGTGTGTGTGTGTGTGTGTGTGTGTGTGTGTGTGTGTGGGGTTGTATGGGTGGAATGCATCACTTTTTCTCTATCTCTTTTCCTTTTTGTCTTCGCTGCCACCCAGGGGTGATGATTACACCTTCACACCCCCCGCCCCACATTATCCCCCCGCCAAACATTAACCCCCCCACCTGGTGGCTACCGCTGTGTCCGTCTTTAAGCCCTACAAAGGCTCTGACATTTAAAAACACTGTTGACTCCTTAAGCCCTTCAAAGGAGGCTGGACAGAGGCTGCAGTCGTTACAATCTAGAAAGAATTTCATTAGTGCTCCTCTGAGAGTTTCCTAACACGCTGACAATGGGCCTCACACAAACAGCCACCGAGTCAGCAGTTACAGTAAACTGTGAGCTCATTCACATCGGACATTTTCATCGGAGCAGACAAAGATAAGTTGTAGTTATTTCCATAAAACACAGCCAGCCATGATTCATTGGCTGCTAAGCCAGTTTGTGTGGAAACCCTGGGAGCTTAGTTCTCCATATTTCTTCTTTTCTTCTGTTTGATGGATTTTGCCAGAGTGACCAGCATCTCTGTATGTTGATGTCTCTCCAGGAGGCTGTTCAGTCTGTCCCTGTTTAACTACCCGGCCTGTAATCCACATGCAGGAAGTCTTGAAGGCTAGCTGATGTCGGTGTTTCCTCTGCCAAGCTCGTCCTGTTCTCAGTCCTGTACTTTAAAAACGGAGGAACATTGAGTGGAGTTTTAGACCACTGACAAAAGAACACGTGGATCAGGCCTTGATTAGGAATGTAACGCTACCTTACAATACAATACAAAATACCATACAAGGGGCGCCAGTAGCCTGGTGGTTAGTGCGCACGCCAGTTGTACGGAAGCCATAGTCCTCCAAGCAGCCTGCCCGGGTTCGAATCCGACCTGTGGCTCTTCCCGGCATGTCATTCCCCTCTCTCTCTCTGTCTCCAATGTGTGCCTCTATCCACTGTTATATCTCTGAATAAAGGCATAAAAAGAAAATCCAGAAATTGATACAATATGGAAAATTTGGAAAAATATAAATTGTAACGCTTTTGTTTAACCAGCAGAGGTTAAATGTCGTGGTTTGGATCAGCTTAAAAAAGATGTTAGTAAATTAACTATTCTTCCTCTGCTGGCCACAACTCAAACAGTGTATTTAAACAGCGTTGTAACGCATCGCATCGCAACGCATCAGTCCCAACGCAATGTAGCGCACTAACTCATTGCAACATATTGTAACACATCGGAACGCATCAGAAAATCAGAACGCATCGTAACGCATCGTAACGCATTGTAACGCATCGTAACACACCGCAACGCATCAAAACACATCGTAACGCATTGTAAGGCATCGTAACGCATCGTAACGCATCTTAACACACCGTAACACATCGTAACGCATTGTAAGGCATCGGAACGCATCGTAACACATCGGAACGCATCGTAACACTGTAACGCATCGTAACGCATCGTAACGCATCGTAACGCATTGTAAGGAATCGTAACGCATCGTAACACACCATAACACATCGTAACACATCATAACGCATCGTAACGCATCGTAACGCATCGTAACGCATCGTAACACATCGTAACACACCGTAACGCATCAAAACACATCGTAACGCATTGTAAGGCATCGTAACGCATCGTAACGCATCGTAACACACCGTAACACATCGTAACGCATCGTAACACATCGGAACGCATCGTAACACATCGGAACGCATCGTAACACTGTAACGCATCGTAACGCATCGTAACGCATTGTAAGGCATCGTAACGCCTCGTAACACACCATAACACATCGTAACACATCATAACGCATCGTAACGCATCGTAACGCATCGTAACACACCGTAACACATCGTAACGTTTTGGAACGCATCGTAACACATCATAGATCATCGTAACGCATCGCTACGCATCCTAACACATTTTAACGCATCACATCGTAAAGCATTGCATTGTATTGTATCCCATTTTAAATAGAACAAATCTCCTTTGCCGTTGTTTTTTGGCCTTTTACTGACATAAGATGAAATACACTCTTTCTTTGTTTGAGTGTTCACAGAGAAAGTGAAGAGTCGTTTTAAGATATTTCATTTTTATAGTTTAACACCTTCTTAACCTTCTGGGTTATTATTCACGTCATAACGCCTCCTAGTCATAAAACATTGAAATGACCTTTGTCTCTACCACGCCAACTAATGGATCCATTTCACTCATTTCACCGGGACTAATTTCGGAGCTGTTTCAGGAGATTTGAGAGCAGGAAGGACTGATTGAACACTTGGCTGGCAGTCGGCCAGGAGCAGCTACCGTGTGTGAGCGCTGTGAGTGCTTCGTGCTCCATTTGACATGTCCTTTACATTTAACTGGAGCCTTCACTCAGCATCCACGCTGTTAGCTCCTTCTCTCTTTCCTTCCCTCCCTCTTTGTGTTATTCTTTCCCTTTTCCCTCCTTTTCTTTCCTTCTATGGTTCGGTTTCTTCTTCTCTTTTCTTTGGCGGCGCAGAAAGTGTTCAGAGGAGGTTGAGACAAAGTCATGACAGAAGTTAAAGTGTATTTTAGGATTAGATGAAATAAGAAATATGAACCCTTCAGATTGTTTGTTTGTGTGCATGAAGCCTTCAAAGTCACAATGTGTTTTATTCTAACGCATGATTATTAATTATACCTGAGAACAAAGTGAAAGTGAGATCATTTTAGCCTCCTCAGCATGATTCTGTTTATTCAAAAACAATAATGAATAGGGTTTATACTTGTGCACTTGAAAGTCAGGACTTGTGTGACGGTTTAGCTGTCCTGAACCCACAATCGTAACTCAGAGGGAATCTGAGTGGTTGTAAACGGCAACTTGAAGTGAGTGTTTGGAATGGTGGTGAGGCTGGCGGCGTTTAGGATCGCTGCGACAACCAGAGCGAGGCACCGGGAAAATAAACACAAAACAACATGCAGTTAGAATCCAACGACCAAAACAAGAAAGCACAACGACTATCTCAAAAAGATTCTGAAGTGGCAGATATACCACTAAATAGCGACGACAATCTGGCAGCTTGCTGGAAGGCGAGGTGGCGTTTAAGAGCTGCCGTTGATGAGCCAAATAGTCGGCAGCTGAGAATGAAGGCAGCAGCGCTCAGGAACCTCTGAAACCAGAAACACAGGAAGAACAGAGCCAAAAACACACAACAAAAGAGCCCTAACCTAAGAACACTAGAGATGAAGAACAACAATACACTAAAAGATAACAGAATAAACAAAGAGTCCAAACATTCACAACTCGTGTCTGATGAGTTCTCACGTTATTTGTGTTTGTGCGGTCTTCAAATTGGTTCGAGACAGATTTCCCTACAGGGACCACAAAGTGTATCTATCACATGAAATGGCTGTGGCTCAGTGGTAGAGTCAGTTGTCTCCTAACCAGAAGGTCGTGGGTTCGATCCCCAGCTCCTGCTGATGTGTCCTTGAGCAAGACACTTAACTCCAAGTTGCTCCTGCTGCTTCTTCGGCAGCGTGTGAATGTGTATGAATGGATGAGTTAAAACTGACTTTATACCTCACTGACCAATCAAAATTAACGAAGGGGCGGGACTTCTGATATCAGCTTAGTCAACAACAACGTCGGAGGAGCCGCTGGGCTGCCTCGTCTGTTGGAGGGTGTAGAGCTGCTGCTGATGTCAGGACTCCTTTACATCGTCTTCATGATGAATTCAATAATTAAAGCAAATATTAAACACACAGA
>CM036542.1:665000-680000 GCA_020745685.1 Tautogolabrus adspersus | reverse complement strand
TGCTAAATTTAAGAAGGAAAAATAATTCCCCCCAGTTTTTTCCGACCTTCCATGACCTCCTCTCCCTCCCTCTCATTTCACTTTAATTCTTTCAACAACTTTTCTTCTCTCTCACATGTATCATCTATGATACAGTATTTAATCTGTTTATATTATTTAACCTCTTTTATCTCCTTTTAATACGTTAATATGTCGTGAGTGCAGTCAGCTCTGCACAAAGTGACCCTCCGAGGCTTTTAAAGAACGGTTCCTGCTGCTGTGCGTTCACTAAACATCGTCTACACTAAACGCTACACTCCACTGTTTTCCAAAGCAAACCGCAGTGTTTTGATTTTTAATGTGTTTTTTCCGTCCTCTAACGCAGCCAGTGCTTTCATTCATTTCACGTATGTTATGAAATTGAAGTTGGAGAGACTTGAAACCTGGCTGAGTCGGGCAATCCATCACAGTGTACATCACGTCTGCCTCGATTACATTCAGAGTGACTTTAAAACGCTGCGGTGGGGCGGCTTAGAACGTTAGAAACCCAAAGAATGTGTGATATGTAGAAAACAAGTATCCCCAGGGTCGGTCTGTCTCCGATCATACAGAGATTATTGTTTACATTCAGACCTGATGTATATGATATCTGAGCTACTTTACTATTTTAAGTATTGTAAAATATTTGGGCTTTATTTTGAGGATTGTATGTTTTATTAAAGTTGTCATTTTCCACCAAATGTTTTTGGATTGAGCTCATTTTAGGGTTCAATATCAACATACAGGCAGCACAGAGGTTTGTGCTGTCGCCTCACAGCGAGGAGGTTCCTGGTTTGAATCCCCGTCTGACAGGAGCCTCTCTGTGTGGAGTTTGCATGTTCTCCCCGTGCATGTGTGGGTTCTCTCCGGGTACTCCGGCTTCCTCCCACAGTCCAAAGACATGCTGGTTAGGTTAACTGGTGACTCTAAATTGCCCGTAGGTGTGAATGTGAGTGTGGCTGGTTGTCTGTCTCTATGTCAGCCCTGTGATCAACTGGCGGACAATCCAGGTTGTAACCACGCCTCTCGTCCAATGGCAGCTGGGATCCAGCTCCCAGCGACCCCAAATGGGAAAGCGGTATAGATATTAAGTGAATGGACGGATGTCATCGTACATACATCTGTAGATGTGAACACAACCATGCTCTAACAAGGAAGTGGACCGTTATATAACGTAATTCTAAACAACGTAATTCTACACACATAAGTGTACACAGAACAATGTGACTAATGTAAATGCAGTCCAGCGGGGGAGGGGGGGAGCAATCGAGCTAGGGCACCGTACGAAACAATCGTGCCTAATGTGAAAACGCCCTTATTCCAAGAACCATAAAACGTTGTGTGCAGAGGGGTCTACATTCGGACGTGTTGTGTGTAAAGCTCCCAGTCCACGTTGTCTTCATGTTTAAACACATCCAGATATAAGGCGTACTGTTCGAGACTGAAAGTGGACCATTGTTCTGATTTTCTAAAACTCCGTCTGTTTGCCTTGGCCTCCCTTCTTCTCTGCCTCACTTCATGTATTCAAAGCAAATTGAATTATTCACGTAATTATCCAATAATTGCACGTATGGAATAGAAAGGTGCACGGTAGTTGCGGGTAATTATTAATATCTGTAATAACCTGGAACATTCCATAATGAAAGCGTCCCTCCCTCCCACCTCGGCTGTCCTTTCTCGTATTATTTTCTCTTCCACTCTTTCTCTCACGCCGGTTTATTTCCACTCGTTTTTCTGCCCCCACTCCGGTTTTCTCCCTCTCCTGTCGTTAGCTCTCCTGGTTCCCTCGCTCCATCTCTTCTTAACAACTGTTTTCCTCCATCACTTCTTTCCCTCGCTCTGTTATTCTAGCTAAGTGTAGATTTCTGCCAAGCTCAGCAACTGCTTAAGCTCAGGACATAGTTTGAGTTGGCTGAAGCTCTCTTCCTCCCCTCTCTCTCTCCTCTCAAAATTTCCTCCCGGACTTTTCACAAAAACTTCCTTTTCTCTTCCACAAACACCTCTCCAGAGCTGCTGTTGATGTTGGGTCTCAAGTGTCGATGTAGCTCTCAGATACTCGTGTAATCTGAATATCTGCAGTGTTGACTGTGTTAACAAATGTTGACCTGACTGCTGTTTGGAGAGAAAGCCTGACAAAAACAACGATGTTCTGACCTCGTTTGATTCGCTGTAGGGGAGCTTGGCGGGGAGAGACGCAACTTAAAGGGGAAGTGAGGCGTCACTTAGAAGTAGATCTTAAGGAAAAGAGCTAAATAAGGAAAGTGGATGAGTGCATCATCATTATCAGTGATAGGTTAGCTGTAACATCTGTGCAATCAGTAGAGGCCGTTCGGGAGGACCTATAAAATACGTATATATTGCAACGTTCACCTTCTCTGTTTACGTAATCCTAGGTTTTAAAAGTGAAGTGAAAGTGCTAGAACCTTCAACAGAGCTGCACTCTCACGCTGACGGAGCTGCTCTCTCACGCTGACGGAGCTGCTCTCTCACGCTGACGGAGCTGCACTCTAACGCTGACGGAGCTGCTCTCTCACGCTGACGGAGCTGCTCTCTCACGCTGACGGAGCTGCACTCTAACGCTGACGGAGCTGCACTCTCACTCTGACGGAGCTGCACTCTCATGCTGACGGAGCTGCACTCTCACTCTGACGGAGCTGCACTCTCACGCTGACGGAGCTGCACTCTCACTCTGACGGAGCTGCACTCTCACGCTGACGGAGCTGCACTCTCACGCTGACGGAGCTGCTCTCTCACGCTGACGGAGCTGCACTCTCACGCTGACGGAGCTGCTCTCTCACGCTGACGGAGCTGCACTCTCACGCTGACGGAGCTGCACTCTCACGCTGACGGAGCTGCTCTCTCACGCTGACGGAGCTGCACTCTCACGCTGACGGATCTGCTCTCTCACGCTGACGGAGCTGCACTCTCACGCTGACGGAGCTGCACTCTCACGCTGACGGAGCTGCTCTCTCACGCTGACGGAGCTGCTCTCTAACGCTGACGGAGCTGCTCTCTCACGCTGACGGAGCTGCACTCTCACGCTGACGGAGCTGCACTCTCACACTGACAGAGCTGCTCTCTCACGCTGACGGAGCTGCACTCTCACACTGACGGAGCTGCACTCTCACGCTGACGGAGCTGCACTCTCACACTGACAGAGCTGCTCTCTCACGCTGACGGAGCTGCACTCTCACACTGACGGAGCTGCACTCTCACGCTGACGGAGCTGCACTCTCACGCTGACGGAGCTGCTCTCTCACGCTTACGGAGCTGCACTCTAACGCTGACGGAGCTGCTCTCTCACGCTGACGGAGCTGCACTCTCACGCTGACGGAGCTGCTCTCTCACGCTGACGGAGCTGCTCTCTCACGCTGATGGAGCTGCACTCTCACGCTGACGGAGCTGCTCTCTCACGCTGACGGAGCTGCACTCTCATGCTGACGGAGCTGCTCTCTCACGCTGACGGAGCTGCTCTCTCACGCTGACGGAGCTGCTCTCTAACGCTGACGGAGCTGCTCTCTCACGCTGACGGCGCTGCACTCTCACGCTGACGGAGCTGCACTCTCACGCTGACAGAGCTGCTCTCTCACGCTGACGGAGCTGCACTCTCACACTGACGGAGCTGCACTCTCACACTGACGGAGCTGCACTCTCACGCTGACGGAGCTGCTCTCTCACGCTGACGGAGCTGCACTCTAACGCTGACGGAGCTGCTCTCTCACGCTGACGGAGCTGCACTCTCACGCTGACGGAGCTGCTCTCTCACGCTGACGGAGCTGCTCTCTCACGCTGACGGAGCTGCACTCTCACGCTGACGGAGCTGCAGCTTGGCGGAGAGAGACGCAACTTAAAGGGGAAGTGAGGCGTGACTTAGAAGTAGAGCGGCTTATTTTGAAAGCACACAGAGGTGGAATTGTTTTCCTGATCACTGGAAAGTTTGAGCGTCACATCTCTTATAAATACTGCAGCGCAGTTACCACCAACTCTCATTAGACGCTCATTATTCACTCTAACTGTGCGTGGCTGTTAGCGCCCCCTGTTTGTGAGTTAGACTCTTTTTACAATGAGGCTGATTTACAGAGAAGGAAGGACGATTGTTTCCCCAAACACCTGAATAATGACTTAAAATACACACTAACAGCAACAATGCACAGAGACGCTGTTTGCTCTGCAGCGCAGTTAGAGGTGCGTTTAACCCTTTGGGTGTGTTTTGTTAATTAGATTGTGTCCTTTTGACACGTTTGCACGGGTTTAGCAGGTGCAAAAGCCGTGAAATCCTATTGTGAATCAGGCAACCTTTTTGCTAGCCAAAATGATCATCCTTATTACAATCTCAGAAACCTTGAATTGTGGAGTCACCTTGCAGATCAAACTAGCTTCTGATAATAACTCACTTCTTACAGCTGCGACCTCTCATCACTTCCTGCTCCAAGTTTCAAATCCCGAGGCTTTTTGACATGGTGGTGGCTACGTCTTCTTCTTATTGACAGTCTGTGCTGTAAAACAAAGTAGATCCAGATAATGTAGAAGTTATTACCTAACGGTTACAGTTACGAACATGTGACCTTTGCAGAGGAGGTCGACAGCTGCTGCTGCTCAGTCGCTCTGCTACAAAAAGAAAGAAAGGATTTAAGTGACTAGAACATGAGCCACAAAATCTAACCGTAAAAATATGTCGTAAACATTTTTAAGTTTTCATGTATTTTCTGTTTTTCAGGAGTTCCCCGGGTTCATCAGACCAGGTTCAGTCTTCCTCTGGCGTTGGTGTGTGTTCCTTCGTCTCCAGCCAAAAACACCAGATTTAAGATCACCGTGGATACCAATCAGCCTCCGGTCGAGCTCAGCTCCATCTTCCCAGGTAATACACACACACTTTGCATGTGTGTACATACACCCGTTATATATCTGTGTGTGTGTGTGTGTGTGTGTGTGTGTGTGTGTGTGTGTGTGTGTGTGTGTGTGTGGTTTTGTCTTTAACGAATGTGTTTATTTGTGTTTATTTACTTTATTTACTTGGGATTCTTTGTGTGTGTGTGTTTCAGCCCTGGGAATCTCTTCTCTGTTTCTCAGTTATCTTACTACAATCAGCAGCTCCGACGTCTAAACACACACATACACACTCAAACACGCTCACACTCTGTTCGTACTGAGTGTGTGTTTTGTGTGGAATGAAGGATTTGTGAAAGCTCCTGCCGGCTCTACATTGTGTGTCTTTGTGAACGGTGCGACTGTATCTTGTTCCCCTTTGTTGGCGTCTAGCATCACGATAGTCAGTCCTATCTGTCTCATCACATCGCTGTCTCTCTCTCTCTCTCTCGCTGTTTGTCTGTCTGTCTCTCTCTCTCTCTCTCTTTCTCTCTCTCTCTTTCTCTCTCTCTCTCTCTCTCTCTCTCTCTCTCTCTCTCTCTCTCTCTCGCTGTCTCTCTCTCTCTCTGTCTCTCTCACCGTCTGTCTTTCTTGCTTGCTGTCTCTCTCTCTCTTTGCAGAGTTTGCAGCTAAATCTGAAGATAAGGACGGGAACGGTTTGGCTTTCCAGTTCCTGTCAGGAGCCAAAGTCACCGTGCTGGCCTCTAAGACCTCCCGTGAGTCGCACAAATAGAAAAATCAAGATCGACACGTCTCTCATGATTACACAGTTCACCTACATGAAATCTGTTTATCATGTGAATGTGTGTGTTACTGATCTAACTACTAGTGCAGGCCTTTTTATTAGTCATTGTAACAGATGGTTACCAAGTGTGTCTCACTATCTCGTGTGTTTCCTGTTTGTTTCCGTCAGAGCGTTACCGTCTTCAGAGCGACACTTTTGAGGACGTCTGGTTGGTGGTGAAGGAGTTGGTACAGAGATTCGACAAACATTTCCACAAACTGGGAGTCAAAGACTTTAAGAAAAGCTTCAGTGGGCCGCTCCCGCTTCAGGACTACTTCCTGTCTGTAGACCAGCACTTCCAGGTAAATCACACAGAAAACACAGGTGACGAGTTATACTGATATCAGGCGGCGAGCTCGAACACAAGACAGCAACATGTGCTGGTTTAAAAGTGAAGTCTTCTTTCAAGGGGAGACCGACAGCCGCTGCTGTTTCATCTCTGCTCTGTGTGTGTGATTGTGTGTGTTAGCTGCGTGTCAGTGCTCAGCAGTACCAGGACCTGCTGTCAGAGCGGGCGGTCCAGTTCAGAGCCATCCAGCGCCGCCTGCTGACTCGATTCAAAGACAAAACCCCGGCACCGCTGCAGAACCTGGACACACTACTGGACGCTACCTACAGCCAGGTCAGACACAAACACGCACACACATTGGTTACAGTCGCACTTGTACCCCTTGATATTGTAAATATGTTGAACAGAGCATCATTTAAAAAGTAAACTACTCTCATCATAGTGTCAGACTCTGTTGCTTCGCCCGCCACTTCCGCCTCGTTCTCTCAAGTTATGACCTGCCTCCTGAGACCCCCCTTCATGTCCGACAGCGAGAGTCTCCCGCTGTGAGGGACAACTCAGGGAAGATTTCAGGGGCAGCCTGCATTCAATTTTTGTCGAAAATGTTTTGAGCGTATGTGTGAAAATGGATGTAGACTCTGTGTGTGCGTGCGTGCGTGCGTGCGTGTGTGTGTTTGCTTAAGTTGAGTTCAGTGTGAAGCTGATTTTAAAACAAAGCAGGTGTTAAGTTTTGTCTCCTTCTTTGTTTAAGTTTGACGTATGTGAGGTTGCAAACACATAACTGTGTGTGTCTGTGTGTTTAAATGTGTGAGGTACAAAGTGATGGTCCCTTGCCCCTGGTGTTTTCTCCAGAGGCCGACTTGGCGCTCATCAGCTCCACCGTCCATTAGCTTCTCATTAGCGTAGCGAGGCGGCGTGACTTCATCTCTTGGTGAGCCGTTAAAGCTGTCAGTGCGTCACCGCTCGGCTCTCTGTGATCAGCTCCTGCTACACATTCATTCGCTCCACATTTACTTCAAGAGTTCAGAGACTACGTCGGAGCTTAACGAGGGGAAATGAACGAGCTCGTTGAAGCTGTTTTAACCCAAATAATCAAAGTTCACGTAACGTTAGCTCATCAGTCGCCAGGACCGCCTATCAGGGAGCCAGCTCCTCATTATCCTCTCTCTCTGTTTAATGACCAGTTAACAGTTTCATCAGCAGCATTAGTTATTCCTTTCATACTTAATCAGACATGTTTTTTTAGTCTCGCCTGGCAGAGATTTAAAAATAATAACAATCAACACGTTATCGAAATAAATGCGATGAATAGACGAGATCCTGCAGCGACGTATAAAAACAGCTGGTTCCATTAAGGAATGGAAATCACAGAGCTTTCTTCTAAATCCATATTACATTCAAACATACGGGCAGATTCACACCACACAGCACCTGTGTCGCCTGAAAGCTACGAGGCAGACGTAAAAGCCCCGTTTACACCAAACGCTCCGGTTCGGTTCGGAACGCATTTATTGGTGTTTCCAAAATAACCGATCCGTACTGCCACTTTTTTGCTTCCTTTCTGTTGGGTTGCGAAGCATCCTGACTGGACCCTAAAGGGCGGAGCTAGACACACTGCAGTCAGTTGATTGGTTGAAAGAATCGTCACTTCCTGTCCGACAGGGGTGATGAAGGACAAACACAAAATGGCCCATGTTTCAATATCCCGTGGATTTGAAGGTTGTTTTTGTTTTTTTGTGACTAATGTCAGCGTGTAGCTCCGCCCCATGGACGACCTCGGAGGTGCTGACCTCTGCTGGACGTCCTCCATTGTTGCCCTTTGTTAACTGTGCCATCATCTTCAAACCCTGGAGGAGGGGCCCAGTTTGAATGTTGTGTTTACATATCTACTGACTCCACCTTAAAGGTTTTAGTAACTTATGCAGCCATGTCAGAACATCATCACAGACTTTTGTTCCATATGACGGAAGAAGGTTGAAAAGTGTGGACAAACTTCAGGTCCTCCTAAAAGGCTCGAGGAGGAGTGAGCTGCGTCTTTCATAAATAAACCAACAAGTGATAAGTGATATTTGTACTGGACGTGTAATCTTCCCTCTAAAAGTCTGTGAAAGCTTCAAACTCTCCTCTGTCTCTCGTCGGGCGGTTCGGATGACCTGTAAGGCTTTTCTCGTCTCTCCGTCTGACATGAAGCTCTGATATCACGACTCTGCCTCCTCCAGCTAATGCTTTCTGCTGTCGCTCCTGTCCATCACATGTTCCTCTATCCTCTCTTTTCTTCTTCTTCTTCTCCTCTTCTTCCCGCCACACAGCGGCTCGTAAATGCGGGAAGTTTCGGACACACTATACACTCTGTAATGTATACACACCCGCCATAATGGAGGCTATCGACGGCTGGTCGGAAGAGTGATGAATGCGTCACATTAATAATTCATGTGGGTGTTGGAGTCATGCTGCTGAGGCCGCGGCGAGCTCAGCAGTTTGCGTTCTGGAGCAAAAATCAAATCCTCGTCGGGGAGTTCAGACTCCGGATTAGAAGGAATCATGTACACATGTACATTTAATTTTCTGCACTTCTGTCAAAAGTTCAGATTTATTTTCAACAGAACTCTTTTCATTTCTCCTCTAAGTTTCAGCTTCCTGTGTCAGCGTGTCCTAACAGCATGCGACACGAGTGAGCATCAGCAACAAAATCAGCTGGACTCTTTTGTTAACAGCGTTTTTACCCCGACCCCCGTTTCTATTTTCCTTTCTGTCGTTCACATAGACGAGGACCGAGAAACAAGGAGGGAGGAAGGAGGGGCAAGGCACTGACACTCTCCTCGTTAGCTCGTTAGCTTGTTTTACAAAGTGGAGATAGTGGTGCATTAATAATATCCACATCATGATTGAAATGTTGACCTTTGACCCGTGTCAACACCAGAGAAAAACTTTGTTCTTCGCATTGCATTGTTGTGATTTGAGTTGACAGCTCGTCAATACAAAGCACCACACCTCCCTTTGTACACTTTCAAAATAAAAGCACCACATGTTATAATGATTAGAAGGGGAAACGGAAATTCGAAGAGCAGAGAATTAAATATTTGACGGATGCAGTGTGGACAGCAGGCGTGCAATTGTGAGCGATGTGACGCGTATATTGTCCCATCTTTGATAAGTGGCACGTTAAAAACACGCTGTGGTTGAAGTCCCTTGCAGTGGTCCTGATGTAAACAGATCAGAGAGCACTGCGTCTTCACTACTCTAACCGTACTTTCTTCTCCAGGTGAAACCTCGGAGACGGTTTAGAAAGTAGATAAATAGAAAAGTCGTCGATGTTTGCCTCCTGAAGCTTCGGCGCCCTGCCAGCAATCATACTGTTGTCAGAATGCCGAAGGAATGTGTGGCCTATCAGGAATGCCGGTGAACCAGGCACCTCTTTCATTTCATCCTGGAGGAATGTCTGCTGGGTAAATTTTCTGCATCAATCTTTGGTGAAGGAGGGTGTGGGGGTGGGTGGGGGGATTTCCCCCTCGTTAGCGGTGTGCGTCTCCACATGCAGCGGGGCCGGCCTTCGCTGACGAGCCGTCAAGAGATAAGAGGAACGAGCTCCCTGTGAGGATAGTCTGTGGTCGGCTGTGCGTTTATGCAGCCGAGGATAATATTTCCATTGTTCAGGCTGCATTTATGGGCTCGTATATATTATTCATGAATTCCTGAGAGCTGGAGAGCCGCGGCCGGCGTGATGTGTGCATACGTGTACAACCAGGAAAACATTTTCATCTGCCGACCACAGTGGCTGGACTCCAAAATCAACGCCATGTTTGAACCGTGTGACCAGCAGGATGTGATTGATGGCTTTCAGATCAGAGTGAGACTCTCTCATTGGCTGATCGAGAGGACAGAAGCCGCTATGTTGCTCCATGATCACAGCTTTGCTTGGTCATTGGTGGGAATTTCAATCCTTCATCAGTGAGTTTTTCTTCTTCTGTGTCTGTCCGAGGTGTTTTTCTCCCACACCTCCCCCCCTCCCCCGTCACTCCTTAAAAAGCCATCAGTCAACATGGCCCCTGTGTTTTACACTCTCCCCTCTAACTGGTGTTTGATTAATCTGTGGCAGCCAGAGGTTAGCCAGGCGCTAGTGCACCTCTGTTAACTCACTGGATAACCTCTTGAATTCTAGGGGGAAACCCGGGACTGTCACTCGAAGACAGAAAAAAGTGGATTGTGGAAATGGATGAAGAGGGGGGGAGAACAAAGGGGAGGGAGACTTTTCAGTTTCCATAAATATTATCCCCGCCACTGTTTCCTCTGGAGGTGAAATGTCCGTCGTTTGTTAGTATTAGCATTAGCGCTGGGCTAGCGAGCGCTGCCGTCTGGGAGCTAGCAGAGGTTGGGGGGGGGGGTTACTCAGGAGCCGGGCCGGGCCAAGCCAAGCTGAGCCTCCCTGTAATTATGAGTTCAAACGCTGGAAGAGGGCGGCTCGCTGACTGACGGGGTGACTGACAGGCCGTCCAGGGGCCTCGCCGGGCCCCTAATGGAGGCTTCTGGTAGACAGCAGCTTGATTTATCTGGCCCCAAATGGACCTCTAAACACGGCTAAACACAGATCCCACTGTGGAGCGCAGGACCACCGCCATTAACAGCCCGGCCTCTCACTCCGTGTGTGTGTGTGTGCATGTGTGTGTGTTTGTGAGGAAGTGTACATTTCAGACATGTATAATATAAACTCTTTGAATGTGTAATTATGTTTCATTTGGCCGTTTGTGTGTTTTCACGTTCATAACTGTGTTTTAACGTCTGTGAGCATATCGCAGTCGATTGTTCCTGCTCCTATGAAGACTCTCTGAGTTTTAGTAAACCCGTTTATTTGCAGCATGTTTGTGTTTTTAAGTATATTTGAGGAAGTTAATTAATCAAGTTTCTGTCTTTGTGTCAGCATGAGCAACCGAAACCTGCTCGGACCTGAGGACTGATTCAAGAACGTATAAAGACGTTTGGATATTTATAATGAAGCTCGTTACGACACCAGAATATTAACCTTCAAACGATTCTAGTCAAAATCAAACAATATTGATTTGGGATGCTCCGATGCATCGGTTCAACATGGGTATTGACCGATATCGTCCCTGCTGACAGACATCCTCAGAGAGTGTGGCATGGGCCGACGTCGGGAGCGGATGTTTGTTTGTTGTGTCGAATCAATTTAACGCTGACAGCTAGAACACGTAACTACCGATTCAGAGACGAGGTTTTTATTGATCTGTTTTCATCGCCAAACATGAGAGAAAATGTTGCATTGTGGGAGTCTGACGCCAAAAGAGGTCATAAAACAAACATCAGAATCAGAATCAGCTCACGTATTTTTTCAAGCGCGATATCAGCCCTGAACTTCTCAATCGGTGTATCTCTGATATTGATACCTGTTTTCATATCACGGCATCAAAACTAGAAGCCCGAGGCAACAAATATTGTGTAATTTCTTAGCAATGAGAACTCCCATGATTCCTCAGCAGCCACGACGTCATCCTTTGTTATTGTTTTGATTGAGAGCCCCCTGGTGGTGGAATCTACTCACTGTGCCTTAAATACATATATGGACATTCGATTCTTGTATTATGACAACCAAAGCCCTGCCTCAAGTCAGAACAGAAGAGTGGTCGGTGTTTGGATTCTCTAAAATCACCTTTCAGGTGTGAAGCTCTGCTCGTGTGGATTCAGTCGGGATGTCATGCTTGCATGTCGATAACCTCGCCTGCTTGTCTCCGTGCATATATCTCCAGTGTCTGTTGACTGCTGGTGTCTTTGCACGTTAACGAGTGTGTGTGTGTGTGTGTGTGTGTGTGTGTGTGTGTGTGTGTGTGTTCATGAAGAGAGAGTTCTGTGTGAATGGCTGGCTCTCAGGTGAACCGTTTGTGTATCAGATTAAAGGGCCGACGGCAGCCCAGAAACTTCCTCCCTCTCTCTTCTCTCTCGCTCTCTTTCAATCATTCTCTGACTACCCCCCTGGAACACACACATTTACATCCATCAGTTGTCCTCTCTCACACACACACACACACACACACACACACACACACACACACACACACACACACACACACACACACACACACAGAGACGGCTGAATGGAGCACATACAAAGGGGTGACGGTGGTCTGGTTTGTTTTCCCTCAGACTCTCTGTTTATGTGACTGTCCGTCTTATCAATGAATGGCTGTCTTTCATTTAGCTGACGGACACTCTGTGTTCTGTGTGTGTGTGTGTGTGTGTGTGAGTGTGTGTGTGCGTGTGCTTGTGCATGTCTGACTGTGTGTGTATGTGGAGCTCCCGCTGTGCCGTGCTTGCCTCTCGCTTGCTCTCGCTTCTTCACGACCCTAACTCAATGTGAACTGACAGACTGGGACACCAATAATACGCCGTTGTGGAATCAAAATGAATGTCTGAAGGCGTCATGACGGCGGAGCTTCGTTACGGTGCTGTTGACTCTCCTTGTTTTCCATCCTTATTCACAAGATCATTCTTCATTTGTAAGAAAAGTTGGTAGAAAAAACGATCAAGGAACCTGTGCTTTACTCAAAAGACGGGAAACACATCCGGGTCAGACTGAAGAAATGAATCACCAGATTTTATTTCTAACTGGAGGCTTCCACAGATGAGGAAATCAGTTGAGGTAGAAAGCCGACATCATTATTTTGATTCTGAATGAATGAGACCTTCAGAGCCCCTCGAGTAGTTTGCCTCTCGTGTGTGTCAGCTGCAAAAGAAAGAGTCTATGAAGATCATCATGTCATTAAAAGTCTGTTTACATCTCAGACGTTGTTAACCGTTGTTTTATCAGCAGGATCAGACAGCTGTCCTGTGATCAGTTTAGTTTGACATCAGCCCCGCCCTGACCACTAGACGGCTTCGTCCAGACTCTGGATCTCATTTCTCTGAAGTCCCTCGGGTTTGATCAGGTCAAGTTTCATTTTATGTATCTTCTCCAGGTTTTAATCAGGTTCGGGCTCATTAAATGCTGCAGTGGTTTCGGGCAGAAAAACACGCGATCCAGACGGGTCAGAGGAGATCTCTGGACCTAAGCTGTCGTATGAGAGTGTAGTAAAAAGCAACACAGAGGGCGGAGCGGGGGGAGAGCAGCGATGAAGCATCTGTGCTGCTCTTTATCAGACAGACATGGATGACCTGCCAGAGGATTTCCTCATAGATGTGGTGGAGCTGGAGGAGACTTTATTAAGAACATGTGGATGTGGTCAGAGCTGGGAGGGGTGGGAGACAGTCAGAGAGAGGATCAGAGGGGGGGGAGATGGAGGAGATAGACGGATGACAGACAGAGAGAGAGAGGGTTATTAAAATACAGGAGGACATGTGGAAGTACAAAGTGATTATGAGATGTAGAAGAGAAGACGAGTGCAAAGAGAAAAGATGTTTGAAAGGGAGGGATGCAAACACATTGCTTCTCAGTTAATGATACAAGAAAAAGGCTTACAGGCAGGGGGCGCCGTACAGGAGAGGAAAGGTAGGATGATTCTTCAGGTCAGGAGCTGATTGGTCCATTTGAAACAAACTCTGACGCCCTTTGTTGGACAGTTGATTTGGTTTGATGTGGTGTGAATGCTCAAATGTTATTTTGGTGCTAACCAAAGAACCGAACTCTGGTCCGCTCTCTCCTCTGATGTCCTCTCCTCTGTTCTTGGGTCATTTCCTCTCGTGTCCTCTCGGGTCCTATCCTCTCGTCTCGTGTCCTCTCCTCTCGTGTGCTCCTCGATGAAAAGTAGATCAGAAAATTAGCATTAGGGCCCGATCACACAGAGACACATCACTAGAAAAGCGTTGTCAGCAGAACCTTTGTTCTGCTCTGGTTCAGCACGCTTGCCGGGCGCTCTTCTCTGCTTCTAGCATTTTTTAACTTTTCAGCTCAAGACGACGAGTCTCAGCGCTCGTCAATGTCACTTTTGTCCAAAGCAGTTAATCAAATCAAGTAGGAGGCTTTACCTCAGCTTGTTATGACATTGTTCCCTCCTCGTCTCGGAGGAAAGCAACGGTGAGAGCTCTATGTTTGCGCAAATCCATCTTTCCCCACTTATTTTGTTTGGTCGCCCGTATGCACACGCTGCCCCGCTCCACAGGCACTTCCAGCTGTTTTTCCCCAGGAGTTATTTGAGCGGCCGGGCCTAGGGCGACGTGATCGGGCACTAAGGAGACGTAAAGCTTCAGAAAAAGCAGAAACAATCCGATGAATTAACCGCAGAAAAAAGTAACCAAAGGAAACACAGGATGGCACAAAGACATGAAACTAAACAGCATCCAAATAAATATGGACGAGATCAAACCAAAGTAATGAACCTGAGTGACTCAGATGAGAAACGACGGAGCTGAACTCACCCTTAAATTTAAGGAGCAAAGGAAATGAAGGACTACAAAGACAGAGGAAGGAAAGCAGACATTAACAGATGAAATTATGAAAACAAATATTACATTTGGTGCCTCGAGGTCAGCGTCGTAAAAGCTCCTTTATTCCTCTGCAGAGACGGTCATGCACGTCGTCCCGCTGTGCTCTGGCGTGCTCTGACTGTCTGCCTAAATATGAACGTTTGGAGCTGTGAATGAGTTAAGACAAAGTTTCCCACCATGCTTACCACATCATTTCTCTCTGCGTCCTGTTGCCGGGCACCAAGCAGAGATTTAATAAGTCATCCATGTTGGAAAGCTGTCACGCTGGGAGGAGATTAAAGAAGCAGAGATTATAGAGTGGAAGGTTTTTTTTTTTGTCCTGCAGCTTTAATTAAACAGTCTGATAGTTCAGTGCCAACAATCTGATTTTTACACTGCTCTGATGGAGGACACTGACCTGACAAATCTGCTCCTCCATCATCTCTATGAAACCAACCGGGGTCAGAGCGCAGGCGACATCTGGCTCCGAGTTCACCTGACATCTTGGTTCGCCTCCTCCTCCCCTCCTTGATTTTCTGGCACAGCAGCTTTTACTGTAACGTACAAAACCTCAGCAGGGTGCTGTTTGCAGCCTGCTCTGGTGGTGGGAAACTTTTGTTTGGCCGTAGAGTAA
>CM036542.1:647500-660000 GCA_020745685.1 Tautogolabrus adspersus | reverse complement strand
CGTGTGTGTGCGTTTGCTTCCTCCACCTCACAAACAATGGCTGATTTATACGATTACACATATTTACTCTGTAACCTGTGTGTGTGTGTGTGTGTGTGTGTGTGTGTGTGTGTGTGTGTGTGTGTGTGTGTGTGTGTGTGTGTGTGTGTGTGTGTGTGTGTGTGTGTGTGTGTGTCACAGAGAGAGGGAGAGTGCGGCGGCCTTGCGACGCCAACCTGAAGATATTTATCTTGTTTTCAGTGAATTCCCAGAGTTCTCCTCATTTTTTTCCTCTCTCTTTCCCCCTTCCTCCACTCACCTCTCTCTCTCTCTTCCTCTTCTCCGTCCTTCAAAGGAGACCATTGAGAGAAAAGCAAGGCATGTAGGGGGCAACACACACACAAATACATACACACACACACACACACACACACACAGGCACAAAGTTCCTGCTGCCAGTTGTGTGTTTTTGTGTTTTTGGTTCGACAGATTTAGTGTGTTCTTTTGGAGTTATTCAGCAGTGTGTGCATGAGTGTGCAAGCTTGTGTGTGTGTGTATGTGTGTGTGTGTGTGTGTGTGTGTGTGTGTGTGCACGCTTGTGTGTGTGATTCTGAAAGTGTGTGTTTTGTGTGCATGTATGTTTAACAGAGAGGGGTGTTTAACATCATCGAGTCGTCATTGTGTTTATTCAGATCAGTGATCTAAGCGATAGTATTTTGTGTCAGGCTACATCATCTGTTTGTTTGCATCACATTAGCATTAGCATGGACCTCATTGACTTTGCATTAGCATTGTTAGCTTTTGTAATTAGCTTTGGGCTCCTTCATCTGTAAGTTTGTGAAACTTTGACTCAGGCTGCCAGAGCTCCTTACCTCCAAATTAGTGTCGTTTTCACTGGGACCACAACCAAAACCATCACCTCAGACCTGTGTGTGTGTGTGTGTGTGTGTGTGTGTGTGTGTGTGTGTGTGTGTGTGTGTGTGTGTGTGTGTGTGTGTGTGTGTGTGTGTGTGTGTGTGTGTGTGTGTGTGTGTGTGTGTGTGTGTGTGTGTGTGTGTGTGTGTGTGTGTGTGTGTGTGTGTGTGTGTGTGTGTGTGTGTGTGTGTGTTTGTTGGCTTCTCAGGTCTCTGGTCTGGACTGCATCAAGTGTGTGGTTCAATGTTGGACTGTGGTGATGCTGTGTGTGTGCAGGTTAGGTGTGCAAAGAAGTATGCACTTGTTTTTGTTTCAGGTTGTGTGTGTGCGTATCCGTGGGTGTTTGTGTGTGTGCGTGCACGTGTTTGTGTACCTTTCTGGTAAGAAGAGATTCTTTTTTGTCAGGACCAAACATTTTTTATTTTTCAGAAGCTACCTTACATTGAGTCTCAAAGATCATTGAGTCTACGCAGCAGCAATGAATTATGAGCCCTTTAATGTATCGGGAATGTAATCGGGACTCGAACCAACGGCCATCCTGTTCCCAAACCCCTGCAAAGTCCCAACGGCTGCACCAACACAGATCCTGCCGTGTGTGTGCACTAAATGTGTGTGCACGCTTGCAGCCTGGGAGGTTAGTGTGAAATGTTAATGACAGGCCACTGTTTGCGTGTGTGTGTGTGTGTGTGTGTGTGTGTGTGTGTGTGTGTGTGTGTGTGTGTGTGTGTGTGTGTGTGTGTGTGTGTGTGTGTGTGTGTGTGTGTGTGTGTGTGTGTGTGTGTGTGTGTGTGTGTGTGTGTGTGTGTGTGTGTGTGTGTGTGTGTGTGTAATGAGTAGAAAGAAAGGTTCTGTGTGATTATAGGCCTCCTCTTAGGACCAGAGAGACTAAATATGGCTTCAGACTAAACACTGTACACACACACACACACACACACACACACACACACACACACACACACCACAGACCACATACACATTGGCAACTTTCAGCTCATATGAAGAGAAATGTCTGAAAATAACTTGAAGATATTTTTATGATCAGACAGAACAGCAGAAACGTGCTCAAACTAGGATCAATATTGGAGATGCTTTTGAAAAATGGAGAGAGGTTAGAACGCAGAAAGGTTTACAGACCGATGCAGAGCTGGATAAACACTGAAGCTTCAGTGTCCACCACATGGTGACCTGAGTGAGCATCCACTCTAGAGAGGAGGGGGGGGGAGACAGCTCTCTACAATGTTTAGAATTTGGACTGCAGTACCCATTTCAAACACTAGGGGTCAGAGTTACATATAGCTCCTTTAAATAAATTTTTTCAACACCATAGATTCTCTTGCAGCAGGAAAAAAACAGCCTCATATTGTGAGGGTCATCTGTTTGTCTTTGTCTCAATTATATCTCATTTAAAAATATCTAGAAGTTTATGGGAACACACCTTGAATATCTTCTTGGAACGACTCGGTCTCAGTTGTTAAACGTCTGTTAACTCATCTACGGAAAACGGTGACATGCAGAATTACACGTCGACGTTCTGAAGACTCATAATCAGTGCAGCTACTGACATTAAAGAGTCATTCTGCAAGGCCCTGCAGTCTGTGACATGTTTGCATTAATGTGATTAAATCTATCAGAGCAGAGTTTTCACTTTTCACTCAAGCTTCTTCAATATGTGAGAAAATGTGTGTGTGCAAGGCGTGTCGCTGTGTTTTCATGCACCATTGAACTCCACGCCGGGCCACCGGAGTTCAGATATATTTTGGCTTTTGAGGAAGGTTTAAACACACACACACACACACACACACACACACACACACACACACACACACACGGCCTGTACTCGCAGCTGTTCTGGTGAAACGGGCCCTCGGGTTCAATCACATCACATGCTATTAATACACTCTGGCAAACAGTGTGTGTCGTGTGTGCATGCAGAGTCTCACTGAGAGGTTGTCTGAGTGTGTTCATGTCAGGAGTGTGTGTGTGTTTTATGTGTATGAATCAATCTAGGCGATTTGCTGTGGGGCGTAGTGTGTAGTGTCAATGTATATGTTTGACCCTTGACCCTGACCACACTCCCAAACAGCTGCATCAGTGCTTTTAATGACGTGTGTGTGTGTTTCTCAGACCTATATCCTTCCTCTTCACCTCCAAGTTTTCTCTCACCTGGTCTGACCTCCACATGCAGATGATGTGATGTCACGTCCAGATGTTTCCGAGTGAAGTTTGATAACGAAACTTTTTTTATATAAATGACCGTTCCCACCTTCCTTCCTTTCATCACTCTCTGCCTGAACCTGGTCTGAGTGCAACACGTTCAGGAGCAGAACGCACAGGCTCATTTATGAACAGCAACATGAAATCATTCTTCTCATACTCAAAGATTTATGTCATATCGGAGTTTGCAGCTGTGTGTTCCAGACAGAAGAAGTCATGACATCTTATCAAACCTCTGAGATCATTTCAGCTTGAACACAGATGTTGCATCAGACATCTTGAGTTTAATACTACAAACATAAAACCATAAATAATGGTGAGGTCCGGCTACAGGTTACCTTTACATATTTGTATATCTGTGCTGCATCTATGTAAGGTTTGCTTTGGATTTATGATTTTAAGTTTTCGTGCTGAGCTGCATGTGTGAACACAAACAGCTGAATGTTTCTCTCTTCACCCCGGAGTTTCTCCTCCAGCCTCCTCGTATTTATTCTGCAGAAAGTCAGAGTGAGCTGATGTGAGAACGCAGCAGGATATAATCAGGAGAATTCAGCTCGAGCGAGTGGGAGGGGGGTGGTGACATTTATTCCCTGTGATCGCTGCACGACCATAGACTGTCTGCACGCCACCTCTACGATCTCCGTGCTCTAATGAACCTGCTGCATTCTGTTTCCTGTTCTCCAGTATGTTCTTCTCCACTCTTTAGTTCAGATTGAGATTCTGTTCAACTACACGTAGCATTGATAGAAAGACAGATATTCAGGTCATCATGGTGCATTTCAATCAAACGGTGGTTTACTGATCAGTAAATAAAGCGTGTGGAGTGCTGCTTTGGTTGAAAAGACTCCTCAGTTAAAGACAACCGGCTGTGGGTCTGAACTTCACAACTATCTACATTACCGTAGGCTGAGAGCTCGACTAGCGTACAGGTAGCTAGCAGGAATACAAACTCCACCTGGTGGACACAGATGGTACTAAAAGAGCTACACAGCTGCACACTAACTGACCGTTGTGGACTTAGATGAACACGATTAGAGATTTTACGGTATATCCACACACACACACACACACACGCACGCACACACGCACCCCTGTACTCTCTTTATACTCCTGCCAACACAACTCCTGTTTGAAAACGTTTCACCCGCAGTTCTGTTGCATCATAACTGACTTAACAGCGAGTGGACTGTGTTTACCGCCACCTGCAGGTCGTCCACCTTATCAATCTAGATGGCGATCTAATACGGATAAATTTACATGGATAAACGTTATCTTAAAAAACCCTGGTCCGTTGTTGCTTCACTTGTCCTACCTTACCGGATTTTACTGTAAATCTCACCTGAATTCTTTGATTTTTTCGGCGCAGTCAGAAAAACCTTGAAAGTTCAGCTTTAACATGTTTTTTTTTAAAGGCAAATTTGATATTTCCTATACACTATGTTATATTGTGGCGCTAATAAGAAACAAAAATGTGGTCATTTTACTTCTCTGACCTCCATTTGAAATAATCCATCATCTAATATCTGGCCAATAATTTTTGAACTTCTTGTCGTCTCGTTTTTAGTTCTTCGTTGTCATTTTATTCAGACAACAAATCATCTTGACCCCAGAAGAAACCCGAACCTCCCCTCCTCCTCCTCCTCCTCCTCCTCCTCCTCCTCCTCCAGCTGAGGAGAGCCGAGCAGTAAATCCAACTTTCGCTGCAGATTTCATAAAGTCTCCGTCTCAGACGTGAGCTGGGAGGAAACAATCAGGGACAAGTGTTCTTATTGCAACACGCAACACAGTCGAGACTCACTGTGCTGCCAGGTGTGGACTGATCTGCCTCAGACCTGTGTGTGCGTGTGTGTGTGTGTGCGCGCTTGTTTGTGTGTTTGGAGACAATCTGGATATTTCTGGACACGACATACTCCGTACGATCAGCGCCAAAATCTGCAGCCACCACCCAAAAACCCCGCTCTCCTTCATCCAGCTGGACTGACCCAAACCCCCTCATTATTTCAGTCCTGGGTGGGCCAAGACTTAGAGTGTGTGTGTGTGTGTGTGTGTGTGTGTGTGTGTGTGTGTGTGTGTGTGTGTGTGTGTGCGTGTGTGTGCGCACGTGCATATCTGGTCACCTCTGAACCTTTCGGGGTCAGCTCCCACAGCCCGGGGCTACTGTCGGCCTGGGACTCAGCCCGGGTGTTAATCCCAGGTTAGGTGTCACTGTGGTGGGTCACGCTCTGTAATTTAGTCCCCTGCTCTGTCTGGGGCCTCCGGGCCCTCAGGACCACCCAGCACACGGCAACAACTGCCTACTTCAACGTCTGAGTGTGAGTGAGAGGAGGGATGAGGGTCGTCCCAGAGATTTACTCCTCACTCCTAGGCGTGTGTGTGTTAATGCTTGCACGCAGGAGCAGTCTGATACCAGGTGTATTAGGAGAATATTTTGTTACCACTGTGTGTGTGTGTGTGTGTGCGTGTGTGCGCGTGTGCGTGTGTGTGTGTGTGTAATGAGTAGAACCTGCATGCATAAGATATGTGTGTGCTACATATGTGTAGCTTTTGTGGGTGTGTCAGGGACATAGAGTGTGTATACAAATGGACGGCGTCCCTCAGTCTCCTCCTGTTGAACAGGATGAATCCAAAATATTAACGTGACGGGCGCTGACATGTTGTGAATTTTCAACCAGAGTCTCTTAAGTAGAGATCGACTTGAAGAGCCGTGGTATTGACATCACGCTTCTTCCACTTACAAAAACACACATGTACTGTATCAGTAAAAGGTCAAAGGTCGCACAGGTGGGTTCAGTCCACAGCAGAACAGATTCTTGTTTCAGTTTCAAGCAGACACTCACGGTTATGGAAAATTCAACGACTCTTGTGTTTGTTACATTTCCTCTCACCTCTACTCTGATGATTCGCTGCACACAGCAACACAGGAGGTTGTGGGTACAAGACACGACCTGAAGGGGTCAAAAATACGGGGAATATCATACATCTGGAAACGAGAGCCGGTGATGTCAGCGGCGCCTTTCTGAAAAGTTGAACGATTTTCAACTCGAGTGCTCAGAGCGGCCGCACAAAAAAGGCAGAGCGCTCAGAAAAAAAGGGTTAGTTGTTGGGTCTTGTTTACTCTCGGGTTAGAGACTTCTCAGTCTGTTTGTTGGAGATGTGAGGCTCTGTGATTGGCCGTATCTTTGCGTGCATGTGTGTGTGTTGTGTACCCGGGTGTGTCTGTGATGGTGCCCATATTTCAGACTCTGGCCACTCTTAGAAAAAGAGGAGACATATTGATCACTAATCTGAGGGAGGGGAGTCTGGAGAGCGCTGGAGGCAGGGCGGGTCTCTCACACACACGAGCTATCAGTGCAGAATAAAGCTCTTTGTTCGTGACCGTGTGAACACGCGTGTCAAAGAAAAGCAGAAGGCCTCCCTCTCTCAGCCCCCGCCGTCCCAGAGAAAACACAAGAGTTCAGCCGGCTCTTTGACGGAGCGGGACAGCCTCATAAATCACAGAGCCGTGTTTAAGCAGCCGTCCTCGCCGCTGAACGACGGCCTGTGAAAGCATCTCTGACAGCGCTGATTGGGGAGGCGGTTTAAAAGGGAGGACTTTGACTTTATTTTTCTTCCCAAAGACACCCCAGACACCTTCTCACTTGTCATATTTTTTACATTGCAGGCGTTTAGCTCACACTCACACTCATCTGGATCACCTTGAAGTGAGTGAAACGGCAGAATAAGCATCAGTTTCAGGATCTGTGGCGTCCATCACGGCTGCTTTCAAAACCTCTCGTGTGTCGTGGAATTAAGCACCTCTACCCGACAGGGATTATCGGGGAATTTTGACGAGGTGATTTTGATGTAAACCCAGTTTACCTTCAAGCTGCTTCGTTCTTCTTCAATCAGTGATTTCCTACATCTCCCAGAATCCACTGCCTTAAGACAAATAAACAGAGGGTATACTTTTTTTATATTTTTTTATATACTTTATTAAACCCTGAGGGGAAATTCTGGTTTACACTCTGTTATTGAGAGACATGCTTTTCACAAACAGGAGCTGTGAACATGCATTCAAAGAAAGATGTCAGAGAGGGGTTAATACTCACTGCTACGTAGGGAGCGCACCAGAGCATTCTGTTGGGGGTTGGGGGTTCAGTGTCTTGTTCAAGGGCACCTCGGCAGCACTCAGGAAGTGCGCTGGCACCTCTCCAGCTACCAGACCAACTTCCATATTATGGTCCGCATCTGGACTTGAACCAGCAACCCTCCGGTTCCCAACCCAAGTCTGAGCTACTGCCGCCCCAGACCTTTAAGTGTTGTCTGACAACTTCTCACCATCTGCTCTAGATACGGTGAGCAGTAAGACATCAAGGTTAACAGTAAAAAGAGTCAGCATGATGAATTCTTCACTCGTTCTCTCTTCTCTTCATGAGAAGTTTTTAACGTGCTCAGTGATTCTTTCTGACTTCAGGCTGAGAGGAGGGCGGAGTGTCGATATGAAGGGAGGACAGCACACGCTCTCAGCAGGGCGGAGGAGGTCGTGGTTATCAGGACGGTGCGTTCTGGAGCTTTCCACAGCACATGATAAACCAATCAGAGGTTGGATCAGGTTGAGTTGTCAGATCCTATCGCTTAATCCCCCGCCTCTCCTCCCTCAAAATACTCCACTGAGTTAACAACAACGTCTTCTTCTGAGTCTTTAACGTCTTCTTCTTCTTCTCTGTCTTCATCCCCGTCTTCTCATTCGCTCTCAGTCGGTTCAGGCCGCTCCTCTCTGCCTCATCCTTATCAGAGTGAGTGTAGACAGACGGCGTTATCAGCATTGTGTGTTTGAGCGCTTGTTTTGACCACAGACAATAGTGGTTACTGTCTGTCTGTCTGCGTATCCGTCTATCAGACACTGAGACAGAGATTCTCATCACTCTTTCCTCCTGTCTCCACCGTCTGCCCTTATTTACTCCCAGAAGAACCATCTACCTCTTTCTCTCTCTCCTTTTATTCACTTCACCTTTTCTTTGTTGTTCAGATTTCTATCGCCCGATAAGGATGCAGACGGAGACTTCTGTCCGTACGCTGCGTTCATTTCATTCGTATTTCTGCACGTTTTCTGGAAACTTACGAATCCAGAGCAACTGTTGCAATACCACAGGAAAATAGGGGGGGCAGTGTGGAGCAGTGGAGTTCAAGCCAGGCCATCCAAACACAATGAAGAAGAAGAAGACTTGGAAATCGATGAAACTTTTAGACTAAAGATTGTTTATTAACTATAAACATTTATATGATGTTGGCTGGCACAGACGACTATGAAGAACAGCTGGACGCAAGGGAAGGAGAGGACTGCGCCCTCTAGTGGATGAATTCTTTAATGGCCGTCCTAATGTAAAGGTCACGTGACAAAAAACGAGAAATTAAATCCAAACTGGATTTGAAAACAAAAATAAAACGAATGAAAAACCCCAAATTATGATAATCTTTGTTTGATTCATCTCATAGAGAGAGCGGGCGGGTGTGTGTGTCTGTGTGTGTGTGTGTGTGTGTGTGTGTGTGTGTGTGTGTGTGTGTGTGTGTGTGTGTGTGTGTGTGTGTGTGTGTGTGTGTGTGTGTGTGTGTGTGTGTGTGTGTGTGTGTGTGTGTGTGTGTGTGTGTGTATGTAACTGTATCCATGTGTGTATATGTGTGTGTGTGTGTATTAGTCATCCTGCTTGAGGAAATGTGCTCTGTGATTCTAGCCGTCGTTAAACTGAGATTCTAATTGGCTCTTTAATTAAGAGGTGGAAACACTGAGCGAGACACACACACACACACACACACGTTTGACCTCTTTATGAACCTTTCTTCTGTTTTCTTTTCCACTTTAGCTTCTCTTCTTCTTTCTCCTCCTTGCTTTTTTTTTTCTCTCTCTGTGAATGCGCTCATCTTTTTTTACTCTCTGTCGCTCTCTCCTCCGTCTCATTTCCTCATAATCATTTATTTTACTTTCCTCTTTCAGTTTTTTATTTCTCTCTCTCTTTCTTTCCATGTGTCTTTCTTCTCTTCGCTGATCCCGTCATCCCCGAGGGAGAGAGGGATGAGTTCTGCCACGTCGCTTTCTGCCAGACTACTGTCATTTTCCACTGACACAGATAGCACGCTGTGTGCGAGTGTACTCATGTGTTTTCATATGGCTGTGTGTGTGTGTGTGTGTGTGTGTGTGTGTGTGTGTGTGTGTGTGTGTGTGTGTGTGTGTGTGTGTGTGTGTGTGTGTGTGTGTGTGTGTGTGTGTGTGTGTGTGTGTGTGTGTGTGTGTGTGTGTGTGTGTGGCTTGGAGTCCATCCATTGCTGCTTGCTGCGGCTAACTGAGCAGGAAACATCTAATCTGTCGGCTCTGAGGAGCGCACACACCCAAACACTCACACACAAACACTCTGAGCTTTGTTTCTGTCCGTGTCATTTTATCCGAGGATAAAACTCTGGCATGGAATCATTTTCATTCATTCTTCCACTGACAGCATCTCTAACTAACTTCCATTTGACTGGAGCTCAGCTCTGTTTTTGGCTGCAGATCTCAGTGTTTAACTGACGGCTTCACTCTTCACCCTAACCCATAATGAAGCCCAAACACTGAAGGCCTGATTCACAAAACGATTGCAGGGCTTTTATGTCCATTAAACATGTGCATAAAGGTAAAAACACACTGTCTCATTCATAAAACAAACACAAAGGGTTAAACGCACCTCTAACTGCGCTGCAGAGCAAACAGCGTCTCTGTGCATTGTTGCTGTTTGTGTGTATTAAAGTCATTATGCAGTTCTTTGGGGAAACAATCGTCCTCTTTCTCTGTAAATCAGCCTCATTGTACAATGTGTCTAACTCACCAACAGGGGGCGCTAACAGCCACGCACAGTTAGAGTGAATAATGAGCGTCTGCTGAGAGTTGGTGGTAACTGCGCTGCAGTATTTCTAAGAGATGTGACGCTCAAGCATTGCTGTTGTCTTTGAGTCGTCCTTTCTCGCTCCATTCGGGAGGAAGCTTTGTTTGAAACGGTGTTTGCATGTTTAGAGTGCGTCCTCTTGATAAAATGTAAAAAGTTTCTAATCATCTTTATGTGCACAGAACTGAGCTCCGTCAGCGTGAGAGCGCAGCTCCGTCAGCGTGAGAGCGCAGCTCCGTCAGCGTGAGAGCGCAGCTTCGTCAATATGAGAGCGCAGCTCCGTCAGTGTGAGAGAGCAGCTCCGTCAATATGAGAGCGCAGCTCCGTCAGCGTGAGAGAGCAGCTCCGTCAGCATGAGAGCGCAGCTCCATCAGCGTGAGAGCGCAGCTCCGTCAATATGAGAGCGCAGCTCCGTCAGCGTGAGAGAGCAGCTCCGTCAGCGTGAGAGCGCAGCTCCGTCAGCGTGAGAGCGCAGCTCAGTCAATATGAGAGCGCAGCTCCGTCAGCGTGAGAGCGCAGCTCTGTCAGAGAGTGCAGCTCCGTCAGCTTGAGAGCGCAGCTCCGTCAGCTTGAGAGTGCAGCTCCGTCAGCTTGAGAGAGCAGCTCCGTCAGCTTGAGAGTGCAGCTCCGTCAGCGTGAGAGTGCAGCTCTGTCAGCTTGAGAGAGCAGCTCCGTCAGCTTGAGAGCGCAGCTCCGTCAGTATGAGAGTGCAGCTCTGTCAGCTTGAGAGAGCAGCTCCGTCAGCTTGAGAGAGCAGCTTTGTCAGCTTGAGAGAGCAGCTCCGTCAGTGTGAGAGTGCAGCTCCGTCAGCGTGAGAGTGCAGCTCCGTCAGTGTGAGAGTGCAGCTCTGTCAGCGTGAGAGTGCAGCTCTGTCAGCTTGAGAGAGCAGCTCCGTCAGTGTGAGAGTGCAGCTCTGTCAGCGTGAGAGTGCAGCTCTGTCAGCGTGAGAGTGCAGCTCTGTCAGCTTGAGAGAGCAGCTCCGTCAGCTTGAGAGTGCAGCTCCGTCAGCGTGAGAGTGCAGCTCTGTAAGCTTGAGAGAGCAGCTCCGTCAGTGTGAGAGTGCAGCTCCGTCAGCGTGAGAGTGCAGCTCCGTAAGCTTGAGAGTGCAGCTCCGTCAGCTTGAGAGTGCAGCTCCGTCAGCGTGAGAGTGCAGCTCTGTAAGCTTGAGAGAGCAGCTCCGTCAGCTTGAGAGCGCAGCTCCGTCAGCGTAAGTGCGCAGTTCCGTGCAGAGTAAAGCTGCAGATAGATTCTCTCCACATTCACACACTTAGCAAGAGCAAACTGCACTGTGCAGGGCGACAATTTGGGCATGTCTGTGTGTTGTGCTTCTAATAATGTGTTCCAGTAGATGAGGGTGCTCTTGGTTTAATATGTGCTTTTCTGTACATATCTTTGGGTTGGCACGTGTGTACCAATATTAAACGTCAGCAGTTGTTTGTGTGTGATTTGTATCTCCTGGAATAATCTAAAGCATGTGTTGTCTGCATGTGTGGGAGGTATGATGAAGAAATAAATGGATCTGCAACATTTAGTCACAATTTTCAAATCGTATGATGTAGTCCAAGTCTAAAACAAACAGCGTTTTGTCTGCTCAGGTGTTGTCATGGAGACGTTAACCAGGTTAAGGTCCTAAGTTGTCCCTTTATGTTTGATGAATAGAGTCCTGACTCTTCACGTCAGGAGGTCACGACCCCTGCAGCTTCTACTGCAGGTTGTTTAAGGTCACTAACAGTTCAGCTGCTGACATCAGCTACTGTGTGTGTGTGTGTGTGTGTGTGTGTGTGTGTGTGTGTGTGTGTGTGTGTGCGCGCACGTGTGTGTGCGTGTGTGATTGGTCTATGCGTATTCAAAACATTTTGTGTGTGTTCATCAATTTTACGAGTGTTTATTTGTTCTTACTTTCGTGTTTGTTCTCTCCTTCATCTGTGCACGGATATCTATCGCAAATCTGCGTGTGTGAGAGTTGGCTTTTTGGTTCTCATACAAGCGTGTTCTCCACCAACGTGTGTGTGTGTGTGTGTGTATGTGTGTGTGTGTGTGTGTCCAGGCTAAATGTGTCTTTGTGTTCTCTCAGCTGGCATCAATCAGAGTGTGTGTGGAGCCGAGCTGCTGCCAACAATGGAGCCCTTCTCTGGACCTGGAGCCTTTTATCAATACACACAAACACATGCACTCACACACACACACACACACACACACACACACTTTTACAGACCCTGAAGGAAGGGTGGTTGGGGTCGTGTGTATGTGTGTATTGAGTTGGAGGAAGTTGGTGTGTGTCGGTGTGTTTTGTGGGTGAAATTGTGCGTAAGGATATGAAGAATCCACTTAGTGCACGGGGATGGATTTTATGACTCTGTGAGCCCGTTTCAGTTGGTTTTTCCACCTCTGTGAGGACCGGTGTGTCACAGTGCACCTTGTGAGTAATATTTCTCGGTTAGTTCAGCACAAAGCACACTGTCTAACATTTCAGGACCAGCCCTTCATCAAACAAACACT
>CM036542.1:640000-642500 GCA_020745685.1 Tautogolabrus adspersus | reverse complement strand
GAAGCACAATTGCCCCCCCACCCCCATTCCCCCGCTGGCCTGCACTCACACTGCTCCAGGACTAACCAACACATGCATGGCTTTACGTGATCTCCATAATTGAGGCGGGGATGGATTATACTTCATGTCCACGTTGTCTAACCGTTCTTGTGCTCCTGCATGAACTGTACCGTGCCGAAGCAAACCCCCTCTTCCAAGCATGCCAGGGCCAACGAAGTGTACATGTACCTTGCTTGAGCATGGATCGGAGCACTCACACAAGTCAAACGAACTGGACTTTAGGGGTGAAGCGTGCTAAAGCACAGTACGGATTGCCTAGTGTGAGTGCACTCTAAGTATTCAGGGGTGTCTCCCTCATCCTCTCCTTCTCTTCCTCCTTTTAACTTCTCCTCCCCCTGAATGTGTCCTCTTTCTCCTTCGCCCTCATTCTTCTCTCTTCTGTCCAACTGTTCTTAGTATCACTCTCAGTCATCCTATTGAAACCTTTCCCAGTTCTGCATCTCGTTGTCCTTTCCTTTACTCCCTCTCCTCTTTTTCTCCTCCATATCGTCCTTCTTTCATTCCTTCTCTTACCCTTCTATCTCTGAGCCCTCTTGTCCTGCTCCTCGTTCCCCTCTTTTGTCTCTTTTTCCATCTGTCAGTCATCCTTTAAACAGAGTTGCTGACGCTGTCTGCCTGCCTGCTATTCCTGAATGACCCCCGCAGTCCTCCCGCCCTCTGTTTACTTTACCAGAATCCGTCCTACAGCTGCACCGCCCGCCTCGCACTGGCTTCCTGCCCTCCGAACCAAAAAATGTCGGTATAATACCTGAAATTGTTTCTTCAGGCTTGGACCACCGCAGAGCTATTTACAGCGCTGTAAAGAGCGTTTTTTATTTTTAGAAAAGTTCTGGGCAGCTCAGAGTTCTCTGAGATTAACGGAGGAGAGATTTAAAAATGTTTCCAATCAGCAAAATTTAAGATTTGTTTTCTCAAAGTTACACAGGGTCGTTGACGTATTTCACCAAGTGTCATAAATCCCATTTATTTTTGATTCTGTGTGGTCTACAGGACTTGTACCCCCGAACCAGGAACTTAATAAAATCCAGCTCTTGACCAAGTGCCAGACCTTCAGCACAAGATGGAGGCTTCAGGGTCATCCAATTAAATCATATCCTCCCAACAGTTTTGTTATTGAAAGTCATAATGAGGCGATTGAATTGAAACACTTCTCAACTTTGCTTCATGCTGTCGCTTAACATTCAAGTCACTGTTTCTTTAAAGGTCACATATTCTCCTCCTCTTCAGTGTAAATAAGTGTCAGAGCTCCTCTAAACATGTGTGTGAAGTGTCTTGTTCTAAATCCACTCTGATCCTGTATTTGATCATGTCTATAAACCCCTCTATTTCAGCCCTGCTCAGAACAGGCTGTTTCTGTGTCTGTAGCTTTAAATGTAAATGAGCTGTGTCTGACCACGCCCCTCTCTGGAAGGGCTTGGGTGGCTCGGGCTTTCTCGCTCCATGTCCTATTGTTTACGATGAGAAGGCAGACTCAGAGGGCAGAACAAACACCTAGCTGTGGGAGTGTCACCCACCTGGGGGAGGGGTTACTGCCCTTTGTGATGTCATGAAGGGAAAATCTCCAAACGGCCTGTTTGAGCACACATTTTCTGAAAAGTGGAGCAGGCAAAAGACGGAGAGGATGGACTTTTCTCATCATTGGGGGGTTTGTAGACAGAGTTGAAGTTGGAGACTGACTGCACTGCATTGTTCTCTCTGAGCCGTAACCTCTTCTCCTCAATGACTTTCCCAGTCATGATGAGGATGTCAGGACAGACGGATTCCTGACTGAACCTTCACTCGTCTCTTTGGGAGCCCCTCAAGGTTGTTTGCTGGGCCCAGGAACATTTTATCCCCGGCCGTTGAGTAACTCCAGATTTTCCCATGCATGTTAGACCTGCTAAACATGATGCAGTTCAGCGTTGGTTCAATGACTTTAATTCTGATTAATAAGGAAATATAGTATCTGAATGTCAGGTAAAAAAGTTACCCTTTTTACTTGTGCACTCCTGAACATGTCTAGAAAGTTTAAGGTCGCTTTTCTGTTCTTTTAATGGGGACATATTATGAAAATGCACTTGTACAGTGTTTTTGAACATATATTTGGGTAACCTGAGTGTCTATCGACCGACAAAATTTGAAATAAATCCATCCAGTCCTTTGTTTGTGGTCTACATAAGTCTTACAACACAGAAAAAAATGCTCCGTTTCAAATTTTCTCAGTTTGTGACATCACAAGCTGGATTTTTGTAAAAAAAAAAACACCCCCCCCCCGGTATCTCCACCCATGGACTCCACCCCCAGCCTAGAGCAAAACTTTTGCACAGGTCTGCCATATTTATTCTCGCTATCGCAGAAGTGATCTCTACTGGGAAACTCAGGGGGGGCTCATTACATTTAAAGAGACACACACACCAGGACATGGCAAACGATTAAATCAGAATGTACGTGAGATTTTAAC
>CM036542.1:617500-635000 GCA_020745685.1 Tautogolabrus adspersus | reverse complement strand
CTCTCCTTCCCTCGTTACTTTTTCACAAAGTTTCAGAAGTGAAACTACGATTTAAAAACCGTCTTCAATGTTTTAAAAAGATGTGAATGTTGTAAAATAACTCCTTCAATCACTGTGATTTAAAACACAACCTGTGACACCTTGACATGTTGAGTTACTTTGTTCTTTTCAGCACGTTAACGGCTCAGTTTCTGACAAAGGATCGATTCAATCATTCGTGCATTTCACACGACACAAACACACATATTGGCAACTTCCAACCGGGTACCAGATCCAGAAGGGTTAGGGTTAGATCCTGATCCTGTAAGACGCACAGACGGGGGGGTCTATAAAACTTTAAGAGCTTCTTTAAAAGTCATTATCGTAATTACAGTAATTTACACACTTCATTGTACACAGAGCTGTGTGTGTGTGTGTGTGTGTGTGTGTGTGTGTGTGTGTGTGTGTGTGTGTGTGTGTGTGTGTGTGTGTGTGTGTGTGTGTGTGTGTAAGAGAGGGAAAGTAAGTGTGTTTGTGTGTATGTTTGCTTGTCATGTGGTCTCCTCTTTCTCTTTTGGCCCGCTGCTAAAATTCACACACACACACACACACACACACACACACACACACACACACACACACACACACACACACTGCAGTAAACAGTCGTTTGTTAGCCGTCTCAGTTGTTGCTTTTTCATCCAGCCGTAAACATACACACTTGTTTATGTTTCCAACGACACCGGCGGCAAACGTTCTCCTCCGAGACCACAGACACACACGCACGCACACACACACACACACACACACACACACACACACACACACACACACACACAGACACACACCACACACACACACACACACACACAGACACACACACCAGGATGTTTCACAACAAGCCCTGCTTCATCACAGAGTTTGTGTTCTTGATGTTCAACCTTACAACAGACTCCTGATACACACTGACATCAACGTCCGCCTGCCTTTTAACTAATAGAGTCCAAAGGGTTACATCACGACACAAACACACACACACACACACACTGACACACACACATCCTCTAATCCACACCCCACTTTAGTGCACGTGTGTGCTGCAGTTATTTTCATAGTGTTCCACTGGTAGCTGTGGTTTGGGGCCTGCATCTATTTTGGACCTAAAGAGAGGGGAGAAGACGGGCTGTGTGTGTGTGCGTGCGTGTGTGTGTAGGTTCAGAGGACACGGCGTGGAGGGAAAATGTAGTATGTGTAAGTGTAGGTCATGTCTTGTGTGTAATCCTGACCAGCTGTCTTTGTTCTGTCTCTGTGGCGTTTCAAATTGAAGAGTTCTCCTGCAGGATGCTAAATATAAAACAGCAGAGCGCTATTTTAGAACGAATCAATCACTACCTGAGGTTCATCGCTCAATAAATCTTTGAGAGGGTTGTTATTTTTCAGCGCCGGACGGTTTGTTACAGGATGGGTTCTAGTTTAGAGGGAAGAGATGTCCGCTCCAGTTTCTGACAGAATCACACTTCCTTGTTTTTGATGTTCGTTTTCAAAAGCATGAGGTGTGCAAATTTGTGGCTCCAACGTACTGTAGACGTGTGTGTGTGTGTGTGTGCGTGTGTGTGTGTGTGTGTGTGTGTGTGTGTGTGTGTGTGTGTGTGTGTGTGCGCGTGTGTGCGCGTGTGTGTGTGTGTGTGTGTGTGTGTGTGTGTGTGTGTGTGTGTGTGTGTGTGTGTGTGTGTGTGTGTGTGTGTGTGTGTGTGTGTGTGTGTGTGTGTGTGTGTGTGTGTGTGTGTGTGTGTGTGTGTGTGCATAAGAAGATGTGTATGTTGAGGGGGGATTGAAATAGCGTAAAGCCCACAGCCAAATTGCTGGCGACCGCAGCAGCACAGTGTCACCCCCATCTCTGAACCACAGCCCAGAATAAAGCAGGAATGCGCTGGTGCCTCCTCGCTGCAGACCAAGACAGCACTTCACCCCTCAACCAAACTGTCCCCAAATGTTCCAAAACCGGCCCCAGAGCGTCCCCGAAGCTGTCACAGGCCAGCCCTGGACGCTCCCACACTCTCCCACAATGTTCCAAACCGTCACATGCTGTTCCCTAATTGTCGTGAACTTATCCAAGCCATCCCCGGCTGCTTACAAATCCCCCCACAAATGTCCAAAGGTCTGAAACAGGTTCAAACTGTTCCGGTCTGTCCTCAGATGTATATAAAGGCAAGGCGAGTACATTCATAAAGGACCGTTCATACATAAATTAAATTAAAGTGCAGAGTTAAAAACAGAACTTAAAGACAATATAACAATATGAGAGCTGGAGGAAAGAAACTGAAACACAAAATACATGAAGGCGTGATCTTTCTGTTGTGAGAGGCTAACAGTGTTACGGTGCTCTGACCACAGAGTCTTACACCGTGTCCTAACAGCACGGGAGCGTTGGGTATCGCACCACATGATCGCAAGCTCGCTGTCCACAATGCATCCGTTTAAATATTTCAATTCTAAGAATTTCAGTTACACCTTGTAAACATAACATGTGGTGCTTTTATTTTGAAGGTGGGCAAACTGAAGAGCGGTGCTTTTATTTTGTAGGTGGGCAAATTGAAATGTGGTGCTTTTATTTTGAAGGTGGACAAACTGAAGTGTAGTGCTTTTATTTTGAAGATGGGCAAACTGAAATGTGGTGCTTTTATTTTGAAGGTGAACAAACTGAAGTGGGGTGCTTCATATTGACGAACACTCAGAGGCTCGTCAATAAACGGCTCGTGGTGAGAAGAATAAAAAATGTTCTCCCGTGCTGACAAAGGTCAAAGGTCAACATTTCAATCACAGATGTGGATATTATTAATGCACCCTAACCCTACCCTGCTGAGTGTCAGTGCCTTGTAGAGCACCTCCTTCCTCGTTCCTTGTCCGTCTACGTGTGCGACAGAGGGGGAAGACACTGATTCACCAGCTGATCTTGTCTAATGGAAATTGATTCTGTTTAAAAATCCAGCCGAGAACGTCTTCCCGAAGATTTAGGCTCACACACTGCCCAGAAACCCCTGGCAGGGTTGCTGTGGATGTGATACCCACCCACAGTCTTTTCACTTTAGAAGAACGTTCAAATTCAGGGGAGAGTAGGGAAATAGGCCTTCCTCCTGATATACCACCGCTCGGAGATATACATGTGGAGTTACCATGGATTTTAGGCCACCAAGGTGGACGGAAGTTGAGGCGGTAGTACGGAGAGGAAAGGCTTCTTCAGCCCCAGGTCTAAACGGAGGTCCCTACATGTGTTCAGATCTTTGTGGAGGTTGCTGAGAATAATGTAGGATAGGCAAGTTGTACCAAGAGCTTGGTGTAGAGTAGGGTGAATCCTTATTCCCAAGGAGAAAGTGTCCTCAAGTTTAAGCCAGTTTGGGACTAAATCCCTCCTGAATGTAGACGGTAAGATTTTCTTTAGTGTAGTGGCACAGAGGTTTGTAAAATGAATAGCTGAATAGACACTACAGTGCAGAAAGCAGGAATCCCAGGTTTTGCAGGGTGCATATGACACACTAGTATGATTAGGCTTGCTGTCCGGCCTCCCGAGGTGTTGTGTGACTGATCGGACGGAACACCGGCAAAGGGAGGATGCCACTGGCTGCCCATCAGTCTCCATAGGGGTCTCTAAAACCAGCACAAACCAATAAGTTCCTCATGAGAGCTTTAAAGAGTGTTTTAACCTGGCTACAAGACTGCGAGAAAAGAGCCAGTCATATCTCTTATATTTGCACTTTGCTGCGTCCTGTTCTTCCTCGACTTCCGTCTCTACCATGTTTTAGAGTTTGTATTAATCACTCTGCTTTCTTACACTTTGCTGCTTTTCTTTGTTGTTAAAGTTTTTTTTTAAATGCAGAATAATGAGTCTAAACCTCGGAGATGTTTAAAACCGATTACCATGACCAGTGCGTCAAATTTAGTCCCGTCCACGACAGAGAGAAACATAGATACACACCGCCACTCTAACCAGGCGACACTACGCCGACTGTTTACAGAGAGAGACGGAGACGAGGAATGTGAGAGAGGGCAGCAGTAAGAGACGCTCTCTGAGTGTGTGTGTGTGTGTGATTTTGATTTTGAGTAAGCTGCTCCAGAGGTGGGCTATTTCCTTACCTGATGTTGATATAACACTGAGGTTAAAACACACACACACACACACACACTCAGTCCCACACATTCCCCGTGAAATTGTAAGACAGCGTTAAAAAAACCAACTCGCCTTAGAAAAACACCTGCCCAATTAAGAGCGAGACATATCCCATTTCAAACAACTGTGTGTGTGTGTGTGTGTGTGTGTGTGTGTGTGTGTGTGTGTGTGTGTGTGTGTGTGTGTGTGTGTGTGTGTGTGTGTGTGTGTGTGTGTGTGTGTGTGTGTGTGTGTGTGTGTGTGTGAGTGTGTGTGTGTGTGTGTGAGTGTGTGTGTGTGTGTGTGTGTGTGTGTGTGTGTGTGTGTGAGTGTGTGTGTGTGTGTGTGTGTGTGTGTGTGTGTGTGTGTGTGAGTGTGTGTGAGAGTAAGTGTGAGTGAAGCCACAGGCTGTGCTCTCACCAAAGAGAACAAGATTGGCTTTAGAAAAGGCTAGGATAAATATTAGAGAGGGCTTAGGGTAATCTCCACACACACACACACACACACACACACACACACACACACACACACACACACACACACACACACACACACACACTCACACACACACACACACACTTGCACTCTCAGACGCAGTGGGGGAGATGGAGACACACACACATTCTCAGACACCTTAAGGTAGACATGGTGGCAGACACACACACACACACACACACACACACACACACACACATGCACAGTCTGACTCGTGCAAGCACACACAGCACAAAGGCGTGATGTGTGTCGTGCATGTTCGGTGAAAGTACCGTGAAACTGGACATTATCCTCGGGGAGGAGAGGAAATTAGGAGAAAGGAAATGAGGAAAAAAAGGAGGAAAGGAAGGAAAGATGGATACAAGAGAATGTTTTGAAGAGGTCGTAATGTGGAGGAGGTAGAGCACGCAAATTGGGCAAATAAATGACAGAGAGAATGGGAAAAGGATGGAAAAGGAGGAAAAGGGGATGCAGACAAGGAGGAGATGAAAAAGAGGAAGAGGAGAAAGGTAAGGAATATAAGGGGGGATGAAAAGGAGATTGGGGGAGGAGAGGAAAAAGGAAAGGAGACGATATGGGGGGTAGAGGAATGAGGAAAGGAGTAAAGAGAAGGAGATGATTTGAGGAGGAGAGGAATGAGGAAAGGAGTAAAGAGAAGGAGATGATTTGAGGAGGAGAGGAATGAGGAAAGGAGTAAAGAGAAGGAGATGATTTGAGGAGGAGAGGAATGAGGAATGGGGGAGTGAGGGGGAGACTGAGAGGTGGGAGACAGGAGAGACAAGGCGTCCAATTCATCGGCCTCAGGAGCTCCTAAATCTGTACTGATCCACGGGATTGTAGCAGGGATTGCATCACACACACACACACACACACACACACACACACACACACACACACTTGCAAACCAAATGATGTTCCAAGTTTCATTTCTTCCCATCTCAGATCTGCAAAACTTTCACACTGTTGTCTCCTTTCACCCTGGCCCTGAGTCATGACATTAAACATGTCCTCCGTTAATCAAACGTCCTGAAGGGCTGCAGAAGGCTGAGCAACAACAAGCTGATCTGTCATCAGAAATCAGAGTTACTTTTCCCGACGTTGTTCATATTGCGTGCAGCTTATGTGTTCCTTCTTCCTGTCCTCTAGGTGGCGTGGAGCCCATCACAGAGGCAGCTGGGGACGCAGAGGAGCTGACACTTCCACAGGAGGCGACCAAGTTCATCAAGAAGAAGCAGCCATCAAAGAAAGTCAAGAAAGGTAGGAACATCAACTCCTTTCTTCTGTCCTGTCATCACCTCTTCTTCTCTACTTTGCGTCTTTATGTGAGGCTGACTCTCAGACGTGTGAGTGGTCACTCTTCACCTCGACACCCTCCCAGTACATCTGCAGCTCTGCTTCCTGCCTGCCACTAAACCCTGACCAGTTGCTGTGACGCTGATATCTGTGTATTGTCTGTCACACTGTTTGATCCACCTCAGTTCTCCCTCACGACATCGCGCTCTGTCTCATCGGGTTTTTCTACATGACATCATAACTGTGGTTGGATCTCAGTCTGTAAGATCAGCACGGTGCGACCAGTACACTTGTTTCTGCAGATGTGTTCCCCATGTCACTGAGTGATTAGCTGTGTTGATTTGTTTTTTGCATCTTAAAATCCAAACCTGTTTCTGTGTCTTTCACCATGTGAGAGAACACTCACTTTGTCCGTTTTCAAACACACAGTCCTGAAAAGTTCTAGAAAAGTTCAGGAGGACTGCCTGGCTGTTCACACATGCATCTCATAGAAGGGGGACTGGCAAGAGGGGGGGGATCTCCTGAGGTAGGACAAGTTCAACAGAATCACAATCTGAACTAAAGAGTGGAGAAGAACATACTGGAGAACAGGAAACAGAATGCAGCAGGTTCATTAGAGCACGGAGATCGTAGAGGTGGCGTGCAGACAGTCTATGGTCGTGCAGCGATCACAGGGAATAAACGTCACCACCCCCCTCCCACTCGCTCCAGGTGAATTCTCCTGATTATATCCTGCTGTGTTCTCACATCAGCTCACTCTGACTTCACGCAGGAAAAACTACAGGTAAATTCAGAGTCTAAATATGTGTCTGTTTACGTTCACACGTGCAGCTCACCCTGAAACTGTCAGCAAGTTTGCAGGAGTTGGCCATGCCTTCTTCAACTTGTACCAACTCCTCTTGTCCACATATTTTTAAAAGCTGTGATTGAACAAATCAGTTTATTTCAGTGGAAACAGAGACGTGAAAACAAGGAGCACAAGAATACCAAAGGATCAAATATCTCTGTCCCACCTTTCTTTGATCCTGGTATGTTTTTTGGCGTTTCATCTGACGGTTCATTCTGCAGTACATTCTCATTTACAAATACTTTGCATCAATACATCACTCACACACACACAAACACACACACACATACACACACATACACACACACACACACACATACACACACACACACACACACACACACACACACACACACACACACACACACACACGCACGCACACACACACACACACACACACACACACACACACACACACACACACGTCTCCTGTCACTAAGGGGCTTCTGGATTGCATTGAGGACAAATCTGTGTTTTATGACAGTTTGTTTTTTATAAAGTGGGGCGGATTGATTCGCTTTGATGGGCTCTACTTTGTTAGTGTGTTTGTGTGTGTGTGTGTGTGTGTGTGTGTGTGTGTGTGTGTGTGTGTGTGTAGGAGACTTACAGAGGGCAACACAAGGATCATTAGATACACACACACTGCAGATACAAACACATACAGTCAGAGTTCGAGCAGATAGACGGAGAACATGATGAACAAGTTTTGGAGTTGTTAGCGGCTGTAATCCATTCTTAGTGAATCAGACCCTCAGTGTAGAAGTGCAGATAGACAGGTAGGCTCTCCAATCACTTTATTGGGCCTGAATGAAATGATTGTGCAGACTTATTTCATAACTGGTGCCAGAGACTTTGAGTCGAGCTTTCTGTCAGAAGGTGGCAAAACGCCAGTAAAGCCTTTGGGTGTCGTGGGACGCTCGGCTCTCCCATAAAACAGAGAACAGATCAGTTCAAAGCTGTTATTTTCACACACACACACACACACACACACACACACACCTTCCGCCTACCTGTCTGTGACTTTTAAGTCATTAGGCGCCATGCCAACCCACCCCCCCCCCACCCCCCACCCCCCACACACACACACACACACACACCAACACACACCAACACACACAGACCTTCTGTTAGAGTGCATGGCAGCCTTAGAGCACATTTCCCTTTTAATTGAAAGGCATCAAAAGGCATCACAGAGTTTGACAGAGGGAGAGAGGTGAGTGGATCTCTCTCTCTCTCTCTCTCTCTCTCTCTCTCTCTCTCTCTCTCTCTCTCTCCTTGAAGAGGATGCATGAAAGACAGATGAAAGGGAGAGTGACTTCCTCTTTCTTCTTTCCTGGCACTGCGTCCCCTTTTTGTTGTTGTGCTCCTCCCCTGCAGCCCACCTGGGATTACAGACACCTTCCACATCACACACACACATCCGGGATCAAACACACACACACGCAACCTGGAAAGTGCAAGTCCACATGCACTTTCTTATGTGTACATACCAGAAATGCACATTAGAAGTTGAACCTTAATTTGAGCCTGGCTCGCCTCCCTTTGTTTTGTCTGCATTAAGATCAGTCTGCAGTCTCAACCCATACAGACCGTACTGCCTAACTCCACATAGTCCAATGTTTTGCTCCGTCCAACAGGGCGCGTCCTGCCCTACTTGGGTCCGTTTCTGGAGGGCAGCAGAGCGCAGCCATGAGCAGCTGAACAGTACAGTCAGGTTCACAAGATGTCAGGAGAACTACAAGATGACGCGGGAAGAAAGAGAAACATGTGGAGAGAACATGTTGCTTTGTCTTTCTGAGGATGATTTGTTGTACGTTTGGTGTTTTACATCATGAGGTAAACGTATGTTGGAGTAATACCAGGATAAATCTGCAGAAGGCGCTAAACGGCTTGTTCTGCAAATCACAGCATTTTTCACCGGACGGCTTCAAGCCTCTACTTAGGCCCGTGAAGACGTTGTCATTGGTCCTCTTCTCCCAGCCACCCCCCCGCTGCACCCAATGTTGAAGCTAATTTTACAAGGTGGCCGAACCTGGTATTGCAGCGTCACGTGATGCCACCGTGCCCAAACGGTCTTTTCCCCATAAGCTTACATCAGGAAAGAGACGTCTATAAATTAGCAGTTACATTTGTTCCCTTCCTCTCAGGTGAGTGGTGACATCATCAGCAGCTGATTGAGGCTGCACAGGTAACAAGATCTCAGGACTCAGTCGGTGTTCAAAAGGCCGGAGGAGACGTGTACCAACATGGCTGCATTACATCGTCCTGCTGTGTCAATCTGTCCGTCACATTAGAGAAACACAGCGAACAGAGCTATCAGCTTACTGTCACATACTGCGGCTGCTATTCACATCCAGCTTTCACACACACACAAAGACACCCACACACACGCAGCAGGCAGGTTTCCTCATCCTGAACAGGATCCTCCCGGGCCATGGCCACATTTTGAATAAAAACACAGGCAGAAATGAAGCCTTGTTTGGCGATCACACACACACTCACTCACACTCACTCACACACACACACACACACACACACACACACACACACACACACACACACACACACACACTCTGAGGCTAAGCGTCCTTGCAGATGGAAAGTAAAATATGTGGCTCCTGAAGCTGAATGTGGTGTGTGTGTGTGCGGTGTGTTTGCTGGAAATGGAGTGAGCGTGTGTAAATGTTTAATGATGTTTAGAGTGTGTAAAAGTAGGTGAGGCTGTTGGAGAAGATATCGGCTACACCTGCAGGCTGTTAGAAGAGTCTACAGATGTGCGTGTGTGCGTCTGTCTGTGTGTGTGTGTGTGTGTGTGTGTGTGTGTGTGTGTGTGTGTGTGTGTGTGTGTGTGTGTGTGTGTGTGTGTGTGTGTGTGTGTGTGTTTAAAACAGAGGATTCACAGCAGCTCTTCTACTAACTGATAATGCTTCCTAGTAAATCAAGTGACACAGCTTCTGCCCCCTTAAAATTCACGATTTCCTATCAATAAAACCTGCAGGGCAATTCACATTTTAATCCCCTCACTTGATTTTCTTGGGGACATGGACGCATCGGGGCAGGGTGTGCGCCGTCGGACAGACAGACGGAGCAAAACTGTGCCACAGACTGTGGACATTGTGGGTATGCAAGTCGGGCCAGACGGCCCTCATCTCTTTAGCATCATTGTCCAGTTTGTCCTGGGGGATTCCTCTGTGTTCCCAGTCCAGATGTGATTTATAATCCCTCCTGCGAGCTCTGTGCCTACACCAGAGCGGAGTCTCTGTGCCCACCTCCTCTGATCACTTTGTTGGAGGAGCCAGCACTCCACGAAGAACAATTTTCAACCTCGTCAGGTGGCGTGCATTGGGTGATGGTGGTTTTATTTTTATGCTCTCAGCAGTTGCTCATCTGATAAACATGCATCTTACAAGTTTGTGTGTGTCAGCTCTACAGCTTAGTTAGAAACCATCCTGCTGATTGGACACAGGACGTCAGATATCTGTTTGATTTGACCCTCTGAACAGAAGTGAACCTCCTCCCTGTCTGCAGGAGTCTAAACTCTTCCAGGACGACCTTTGCCTTCTGATTGGCTCTTATTTGAAAAACATGGCCAAGATCCTTCAAGTGTTTATGTTTGGTATCTGCAGAGGATCTTCAGCTGAGTGCAACATAAGAGTTCATCTCACCTCCAACACTGCCAGCATTCAGGCATCAATTTAAGACCATTATTGATGTAAGTGCACATTAGCATGAATGGCTATCTTGCTTTTATGATATATGACTGTGAGTCATCCTTTAACCAATCAACAAGTGGATCAGGCCTTACAGGAAACCTTCAGCCTCACATTTCAGCAGCAGTTTGATTCTGGGAATCTGGGGGAAATGAAGCCCTTCTATGTTTGTAGACGTGGTTGCACGTTGGAATGCCACAGGAGAAAGTATTTCTGCCTCATCAGGTGGTTACATGGCATTTTAATCGGTGTGGTGTGTTCACCTAATTACAGCTGGTTTCAGACGCGTGTCACCCCGAGTCAAACATGTCAAATGTGTGTTCTCAAAATAACACCGCTCGCGTTTCTCATCCCAACCCGTCACGTGTTTGCTACTCGAGTCACACTTAGTGACGAGTGTGCGCTCCACGCATCCAAACGTTTATCGACCGCCCTAAATCCAAGTAATCATCAACTGTGAAGCTCTGGAATCTCTTTCTGCGCCACAGCTTCTACTTATACAACCGGTCATTAAAAGTTCTCCCTAAATATAACCGGCATCACTCGGATTTCTAACAGTCTGTCAGGTATGTGCTCACCAGATCCAACCTTCTCAACACCAGCATGCTCTGCAGGCCAACGTCTTCATAATATGTTTCCAAGAAACACACAAATAAAGCAAAGCCACTGAGTTGTTCTATCCTCCACACATCTCTGTTCTGTTTGTTTTAAACACAGTGAAGATGCAAATTCTTTGACAAGAAGCTAAAGCAGAGAACACACTTCAAGATAATGAAGCCAATTCTTGCTCTGATTTCCCTTCAGACAAAAGAAGATTGTCTTGCCAGATTTTCCTGTGATGTGGTTGATGTTTAGAGTGATTTTACAGCGCTCGATTGCTCCAAAGAAGGTCATAGCGGATTTTAAAACGTAAATATAAAAACATGTTCAGTATTTAATCTCTGATCGTGAAGCCGAGGACTGCTGAGCATGCTCTCTGTGGCACCCAATCAGCAACCTCCAATGTTGAAAAATGAAGCCGAAACTGAAGTGTAAAATCCTGCAGTTCCTCGAGTGTCCACTAGAGGCTGGCTGCAGAAGCACAGGAAGTCACATACACACCCATTCTAAAAAGCCTGTTTTTACAGCAGACATTAACATGTTTACAGCCTGGTTCAAAAAACCAAACAGGTCTGATTAGCTCATGTCTCGATCAGCACACACTGTACGGGGGGGTGAATGTTTTGATGACTCATCAGTTTTGATTTGATGAAGGATAAGAGTTATTCACAATAAGGCGTGTAGCTGACCTGATTGACAGGTGGGCGCGGTGTAACCGCCATCGATGGGACTCCAGCACCCCCTGCAGGAACAGATGGGAGACGTTACTCTGGCTTCAAATACACTCTGTACATGTACAGCCCATGTTCACGCCGTCTACTTGGATCAAACACGCTTGGATCAGACGATCGACTCTACCACTGAGCCAAAGTTGTTTAATTTTAACATTATATGTTTCTACAAAAGTTCACTATCAATGTGATGATCTATTCATCTAACAGCCTTTTCAGCGCTTACAGAAATCTAAATGTACTCTTAAAAAACAAACCCAGCAGAGTCTGAACGTCCGAAACCACCTTAAAAACAAACTCACTCTACATGTCTTCTGATAGCACTTTAAGGTGTCGTTCAAATCCCTTCAATTGGCTGAATACGTTACTTCATTATCTCCGAGCCAACAAATCAGAGTCCTGTAAATTTCCCTGAGTGGGAATGGAAGGTCATCGCTCTGACCCGCTGACTGGTTTTAATCTCTACGCTTGTAGCTTGTCAACAACATTTTTAGGTAGCAACTTTTGCACTCCAAAGCTCGAGCATGCCGACAAAATCCCCGCTGCATGGCTATCACGCCATCTCCAGAGTTATTTGTTGGCCCTGGCTGTGTTGACGGAGTGCTGATGAGACGCTTGGCTCTTTAATGTGTGTGTAATGTTCCACTAATGTCTCTGCTCCAGTATTATCTGATAGGCTATTCTTAGCCAGTGGCTAATGCTGGCAGTGATTACAGATAGAGATGAGGACAATGTTCCCAAATATTGCCGCCCAGTCCGACAGCAGAGTGATGATGCTTAAGGCCTCGTGGAACCCTGTAACGGAAAGTTCAGGAGTTTAAAGCCCTGAAACAGCCGCTAAGTCCCGTCAGTGACCTTATGTCTGGAGACGTAGCTCGTTGTTATGTTTCATTGAACGTCACAGAGAACCTGCTAGTGAAGGTTTAACACTCAATGAGGTCATATCCAGGTGTGTGTCACGTCAAGCTTTGGGGTTTTTTGATCATGTTTACAATTCTTAACATTCAGGTTGTAGCAGGTTTGACGCTGTGTTATATTGTGGGATCCATCCATCAATCATCTATACCACTTTTCATGTTTGGGTCGCGGGGGCTGGAGCCGATCCCAGCTGTCATTGGGCGAGAGGCGGGGTTACACCCTGGACTGGTCTCCAGCGAATCACAGGGCTGACATGTAGAGACAGACAACCAGCCACACTCACAGTCACACCTACGGGCAATTTAGAGTCACCAGTTAACCTAACGAGCATGTCTTTGGACTGTGGGAGGAAGCCGGAGTACCCGGAGAGAACCCACGCATGCACGGGGAGAACATGCAAACTCCACACAGAGAGGCTCCTGTCAGACGGGGATTCAAACCAGGAACCTCCTCACTGTGAGGCAACAGCACAAACCACTGCACCGCTGTGCCGTCTAACAATAAAAAAATATGACTTATTAAATTCATTCAGCAAATCACAACAAAGCAAAGCAAATGACCACGACTCAGTTCAGCTTGACAGTGAGTACGTGTATTGTGGACTTGAGTATCCCCTTCTCGATCGGGTTTGTGAAGTTTCCTTCTTCTGCGTTTGTTCACGTTAACATCATTTCCTGATTTCAGAAACCATGAGAAGCCTTGATCCCGATTATAAGAAACCTGATTGTGCTACCTGGAGAACTCTGAAATACATAGAGCTGTCTGTATGTTTGTAGACTTACATCGTGGCGTTCGTGTAAGGGGAAGGATTCTCCTTTAGATATCTGTAAACATCAGTGAAGTGACCCTCTACTGAGGACGCCGCTGTTTGTCCCGTGCTGTATGGGAGTCACAAGTGACCAAAGCTCTCAGTTTATCTTCATATCTGTGTTCCCCTGAAGTCGTCAGGTGATGGGAACATGTGCACAGTGTTCAACTGTGGACGCTACTTTCCGAAACGCCTTCTGCCCTCCACGCCAGTTGTGTGACTAAACGTTATGAACGGGAAAGATATTGACTGATTATGAAGTCAGTATGATGCAACAGGGATTCTCATTGAAGCAATGAGAGGGGGGGGGAGGGAGGCAGGAACTCTCTGGATATGATAACCATCAACAAACCAGACAGTCTCTCAGAGGTGGAAACCCAGATGTGTGTGTGTGTGTGTGTGTGTGTGTGTGTGTGTGTGTGTGTGTGTGTGTGTGTGTGTGTGTGTGTGTGTGTGTGTGTGTGTGTGTGTGTGTGTGTGTGTGTGTGTGTGTGTGTGTGTGTGTGTGTGTGTGTGTGTGTGTGTGTGTGTGTGTGTGTGTGTGTGTGTGTATGTGTGTCCTCCGGTCATGTAGCATGTGGTAAGGAGGCAGTGTTTTTGTGGTAGTGTCCATTCAGACGCCGGCTCCTCGGGGAACCTTCCAGAAGGAATGAACGCTCTTCCTCTGGGAGGCCCGTGTAGGAAGTGCAGCTTCCAGCGGGGAGGATCCGGCCTTCACACCCCATGCTGCTTTTCACATTAAGGTCCCGGGCAGCTCTGTCACTGGATCCAACCGTTAATCTGAAGAAGTTTACGGGAGCTACTACTTCTCTTCATACATCTCATGGGTCGGTTCAGCTTTACAGGAGACCATAACTTTTTACCAAAAGCGCAAGTTGATGTTTAAATGTGCTGTGCGAGTTGTTTGACTGTGAGAATAACAAAGCGTGTACTCTAAAATACGAGAGAAGACTTGTGTTCAACGTAGCACATTCTTTGGCTGCTTTTTAGGACGAATTACGAATGCAAAACATAGTTTTATTATCGCCTTCGTCAGCATTTGTTGCCAAATGTACCCTGAGTGAAACATCCGGACCACGCGCTCACAGCGCAGCGACAGCAGGGCCGCGCTTAATGTCTAGTTTCAAGTCTTCATCAGTACAACATGAAGGTTTTTTTTTATTTTGGTGCTATATGGAGGTACGTTGACATTAAAAGCCGTGTTTACATTTTGCGAGGCTACCCTTAATAAAAGAAAGGCGACTATGACGACCTGTCAATCAGGATGACTTCAACAATGTGTGCAAAATGGCAAATGCCAAAATGTCTGACATCAGGGTCACCATGTGGTGGACACTGAAGCTTCAGTGTTTATCCAGCACTGCATCGGTCTGTAAACCTTTCTGCGTTCTAACCTCTCTCCATTTTTCAAAAGCATCTCCAATATTGATCCTAGTTTGAGCACGTTTCTGCTCGTGGAGCTTATTAGAAACATGCAGAGGCTTTTTAGGTCGGGTACAATCACTTCTATCTGAACCAGTTCTCTTGCCCGCTTCCATCGCTGCAACACCTGTTGGTTTGACCTGATAACTGCTCTCATATCTGGCAAACCGAGGGGCGTCCAAAACGGCCGTGTGGGGGTGCCTTAAAACCGCCTACCTTCTCTGGTCCAAACAAATCCAGAGCATTCAGGACCAGAATCTAAAGTTAGAAGGAGGACATACTGGCTGCTGCATTGTTGTCAGAGAAGCCAGCACTTCAACATAGCATGTTTCCTTAATGTCTGATCATAGAGTAAGCTCACTTTATCATCTCACTCTCTACACATCTCACTGATTGGTCCTTTAAATAAAGGTGATGATGTCATGGGGTGTGACCTAACCTCTCAGCCAACAGTGCCTAAAACGTATTTGGGGGGGTGGCGTCGCATAAGGATGACCAAAGTATATTTCTCAGGTGGTAACAAGCATTAAATAACACTTACAGTACTTTGCTTTCAAACGGGTTGGTGTTGTATTTTGGGTTCTGCACTCTGACACGATGGCGCTCACAGATTCACCTGTTGTAGCAGCGACTGATGTGGTCACGTTCAAACATTCCTACCTGACAGCGTTCAGAGGTTGGGCTGATGCATTCCCTCCTGAATGTGTTCCAACATCAGCTCTGTTAGCGGTTTTCTAATCCAGACTTTAAACGGTTTGTTGTAACTGGACAGTATTTCACTTTACAAATACTTTAAGCAACCACGACAACCAGCCTCCGTGTTTGGATGAAAAGTGCTCTAAAGGGATTTATTCATTTCTGGAGACGACCACATGCTGCCGATGCTGCTCTATACTCCAGTATTTGTTTGTAGATTTGTTCTTTGCTGCGTCGTTACTTCCAATAAACGTAAAGTTAGTGATAAATAGAATAACATGAGCAGTTTACCTTTTTTATGTAGGGCGTCTTCATCACACTCTGCAGAGGTAACGTCTGCCATTTTGGGGCAATTAAGGGGCTGTTTCTCTCTGTAATAAAAGCCCCAATTGTTGCCCCACTCCCCTTGATTCCCCCCCCCCCCACCCATCCAACCTTCTCCCCATGTTCTTTAACAAGGGACCTTTACTTAGCAAGAAGGAAGCTATGAATTGTAAAGTATACTTTTCCACAGACGGCCTGAGAGTGAGGGTCTCTCTCTCTCTCTCTCTCTCTCTCTCTCTCTCTCTTTCTCTGTTGATGTGTTACCGTGTGGATGAAGCTGTGGTGTGTAACACACGGATGCAGAATGGCTGGGCGTCATCGTTCTGCCTCTGATTCGCTGATCAGAGGTAGTAACAGAAAAGTAATGAGGGGAACACGTGGCGATGTGTAACGTCAGCGCAGTGTGTGTGTGCAGACCTGAGGGTGTGTATGTGAAGTTCCGTCTGTGTGTCACGCCATGCCTTCCAAGCTTCTTGCAACGCTATGATGCACCAATGTTGCACCTTTACGAGTCAAACCTGTTGGTTGAAAGATGTAATGCTGGCAGAATGTCGTTACAGCGTTGTTGAAGAACACTCTGCGCCTCAGATAGTGCGCCGCGTAGCTAATAACATGTAGTCGTACACGCCTGGGTATCACTCTAAGCCATGCACTTAGACAATAAGGCCCGACGAATTACAGTAAGTTCTAAATGAAATGACTTCAGCATCAGGTTGGATCATTTTCTTCATTCGAGAGTCAATGCTTGTCTATTGTTTTTTTCAGGAGCAGTGCTTACAACGGTCGAGCCAGTGTCACCGCCACCGCCAAGCCTGCTGATGAGACTCTTTAAAAACACTGTGTCAGCAGTTTTCAGTCGTAAATATCACAAAGCAGTCTTAATGTCTCGCTCTGTCTCTGATTGGATGTTGTGTTCATGTGAGATGTGTCGTACATGGGGGCAGATACACACATAACACGTGTGTGTTCAGGGAGGATGTGTGTGTGTGAGAGAGAGAGGGAAGAGATTATCAGAGGAGACGTGTCAATTAGCTTGGGGGTACAGAAGGCAGAGCCAGAGGTCAGGGGTCAGGGCGGGGGGATTCGTCAGCTGTCACTAACTATAAAAACGTACTGTGTTCTCGTCTACGTGTGTGTGTGTGTGTGTGTGTGTGTGACGCTGAGGGCCTCGTTGAGGGTCAGTAGCCACCGAGCCGAGACTGAGAACACATGCTGTAACACACACACACACACTGCTCCCAGCTCCCAGTGTGTGGTAACACTTGTGCCGAAACACTCGATGAACAAAATGTAAACCACTGCTCACTTTTCATAGACACATGAATTAAGATGTGAACAAAATGTTGATAATTAAAAGAAACTCTGATGTCGTTTCATTATCGCGTTGTGGTGGAAATAAGAGTTGGGGCCGCTGGCGTCCTCCTGGCGTTTTTTGCCCTGCCTTACTGGGTCTGTTGGTGTCCAGCTTGGCGCATGCTTGCAGCGAGCTCGGTCAGTGAAATCAACTCCTGGCAGTTCTTTCAGTCCCCCCCC
>CM036542.1:610000-612500 GCA_020745685.1 Tautogolabrus adspersus | reverse complement strand
ATAGACTGTCTGCACGCCACCTCTACGATCTCCGTGCTCTAATGAACCTGCTGCATTCTGTTTCCTGTTCTCCAGTATGTTCTTCTCCACTCTTTAGTTCAGATTGTGATTCTGTTCAACTACACGTAGCATTGATAGAAAGACAGATATTCTCATTATAGCGCCGTGTAGAGGACTCTGTTGTTTTATCCGCTACTTGCACGTCTTCTCCCAGGAGACATCACTCCTGTCTGACAGGGATAGTCTCCTGCTTTGAGGAACACGTGAACAGCCAGGTCAGGAGAATATCCCGAGCAGTCCTCCTGAAATGATCTAGATATTTTCAGGAGTGAAGGTATTTGACTTTTGCTAACACACAGGACTTGAAAAGTCTCTCTCCTGATCCGATACAGACTCTTCAAACATCATCTGACTTTTCTTCTGAATGTCTAAATTTACTTTTGGTTGTAAACAATATGTTGGTTTGTGCAAACAGTCTGTTATCCATTGATACGTCTCTATGTTGAAAAAAACACACACACACACACACACACACACACACACACACACACACACACACACACACACACACACACACACACAAGCAGTGACACATTCGGCGGCGACAGGCAGTAGCCAAAGGTTATTTGTGTGTGTTAGAGGGAGACGGGGGGGATATGAAGGGGTTAAGCAGGGAAGTGCTGGAGCCAGAGAGATTGACCCAGACATGACCCCATATGAGAACATGGTTTAACCCCCTCTGTTTCGCTCTCTCTCTCTATCTCTCACTCTCTCACACACACACACACACACACACACACACACACACACACACACACACTCTGTGCAGCTCATCCTGAAAAAGATGGAGAGATGGAGGCAGAGATGGCACGATTGTTTTTTATTGCTGGAGCTTTAATATAGAGTGAGATAATATCCTCCAACGTGCTGTTAGACGTCAACAACATTTGTTTGTTAAAGAGCGCCACTTTCTGCAGAAAGCGTCTTCTGATCCAAAAAGAACCAACATGACGACTGAAGACGAAAGACATGATGCTCATTGGGAAAGGAATAAAAAAAGTCCGGTCTCATAAACATGTCTGCTGTGTTTGGACATAAAACAGGGAGGGTGACGATTCCATTGACTCGTGATCTCACAGAAGATCGTGTGATCAAATGTGACTACAGAAGAAACACAAACATGGAGGACGACGGACGTGGTCAGCCGCCTGTGTGGTTTGTCTTCATGAGACGTTACGAAGACACTCATGTTGTTGCCATAGTTACACAAGCTGCTCTTCTTCAACACGTATTCCTTTAGGTAAACAAATCTTGTAGTTTATTTTGGTTTTGAAAAAGGTGAAAGAATTCAAACTTCAGGGTCCGGTAGCAAACTTCACAAGAAGCTCCAACCTAAACTGCTTCCTGCAGCCCTTTCACTGACTCCTTGGCTCTCGACCAATCAGATAACAAGTCATTGCTGGTTGAAGAGCACATTGGCCGTGAACGAGCTGAAATGAGGCCTATTCATCATCATCATCATCGTCGTCGTCAGCCATTAGCTCAGATCATCATTAAGATTGTGTGTGTGGCTCACTGAAATGTAATGTTTGTGTGTGAGCTAAAATCACAGTTTATATCAGGGTGAAAGATGGTGCACACACACACGCACACACACACACGCACACACACACACACTCTCTCTCACACACACACACACACACACACACTCACTCTCTCTCTCACACACACACACACACACACACACACTCACTCTCTCTCTCACACACACACACACACACACACTCTCTCTCTCACACACACACACACACACACACACACACTCTCTCTCACACACACACACACACACACACTCACTCTCTCTCACACACACACACACACACTCACTCTCTCTCACACACACACACACACACACTCACTCTCTCTCTCTCACACACACACACACACACACACACTCACTCTCTCTCTCACACACACACACACACACACACACACTCACTCTCTCTCTCACACACACACACACACACACACACACTCACTCTCTCTCACACACACACACACACACACACTCACTCTCTCTCACACACACACACTCACTCTCTCTCACACACACACACACACACACACTCACTCTCTCTCACACACACACACACACACACACTCACTCTCTCTCACACACACACACTGGTTTGTTTTTGTTATCGGAGCCTACACCTCATCTTGGGTTTGTTTGTGTATCTGGATAACCATTGAGTGTGTGTACAGAGTGTGTGTGAGTGTTGTTAGGTTGCCTTGTTCGAACAAATGAGCTACAGTTTCCTCCTGCGACACACACACACACACACTGAACACACACACACCAGTCACTCTCTCTCTCTCTCTATCTCTCTTTGATGGGTCTCGTGGCCTCGTGGGTCACATGATCCAGAGAGAGGCAGACGAGTTGTTTACGAGCTGTGGATGTGAAGCATGTCACTGCAGCTCGTTGTGTGTGAGCGTT
>CM036542.1:597500-605000 GCA_020745685.1 Tautogolabrus adspersus | reverse complement strand
AGCGTTGTTAAAACCAGATATATTATAAGGCTGCAGGGATGGAGGGTGTTGACCAGTCACGTCATGCAGATCGTTCAGAAAGTTTGACATGATGGCTCATTACACTAACGGAGCGTTGTAAAGTCTTGGCTCCACAGAAGGTCGACAAACAAACCAGGAGATGTTGAAGAGAACAGGAAACGATATCTTCCACAGCTCTCCTCTGTGCTCAGCTCCGTCTGACTGTGACGCTCGAGTTAGCTCTGCAGGTGTTCTCTCTGCGATCAGTGGACCCCGTCTCCTCGTCCTCAGTGTGTGTGCTCACTTTAAGATCGTACATCAACGGCTCGCACTTTAAATAAACCTGTTTGGATTTATAAACGTTTAGAGAGAAACACCACCAGCGATCGTTTAAAACGTGAACCCTGATCGCTCCTCCCCGCCGTTACATGACGTGAGGAGGGTCCACACACACACACACACACACACACACACGAGCTGACACATGAAGATGTGTTCAGATCATTTTGATAAATGAATTGCAGACTCATATTGAGTCATCTCTGACATCACCGTCACTGATCGTTCAGAGCAGCGTAATGAACTTGATGTGAGTGCAGGGTGGATGCTTTATTATATTTTAACAGATTTATGGCAAAAAGGTTCAATGTTAGATGTTATCTCTCTCTCTCTCTCTCTCTCTCTCTCTCTCTCTCTCTCTCTCTCTCTCTCTCTCTCCAGGACACACTGCCGTCTTTGTTCCCATTGTAGCAAAACAAATACACACTCTGTGTTTATTCTGCACCACAGCACACACACACACTCTCTCTCTCTCTCTCTCTCTCTCTCTAACACACACACACTCTCTCTCTCTCTCTCTCTCTCTCTCTCTAACACACACACACTCTCTCTCTCTCTCTCTAACACACACACACACACACACACACTCTCTCTCTCTCTCTAACACACACACACACTCTCTCTCTCTCTCTCTCTCTCTCTCTAACACACACATACACACACACTCTCTCTCTCTAACACACACACACTCTCTCTTACACGCACACACACACACACTCTCTCTCTCTCTCTCTAACACACACACACACACACACACACACTCTCTCTCTCTCTAACACACACACACACTCTCTCTCTCTCTCTCTCTCTCTCTCTAACACACACACACACACACACTCTCTCTCTCTCTCTCTAACACACACACACACTCACGCACATACACTCTCTCTCTCTCCCTCTCTAACACACACACACTCTCTCTTACACACACACACTCTCTCTCTCTCTCTCTCTCTTACACACACACACTCTCTCTCTCTCTCTCTCTCTAACATACACACACTCTCTCTCTCTCTAACACACACACACACACACACTCTCTCTTACACGCACACACACACACACTCTCTCTCTCTCTCTCACACACACACACTCACGCACATACACTCTCTCTCTCTCCCTCTCTAACACACACACACTCTCTCTTACACACACACACACACTCTCTCTCTCTCTCTCTCTCTCTCTCTCTAACATACACACACTCTCTCTCTCTCTCTCTCTAACACACACATACACACTCTCTCTCTCTCTCTAACACACACACGCACACACACTCTCTCTCTCTCTCTCTCTAACACACACACACACACACACACACTCTCTCTCTAACACACACACACTCTCTCTCTCTCTCTCTCTCTCTAACACACACACACACTCTCTAACACACACACACACTCTCTCTCTCTCTAACACACACTCTCTCTCTCTAACACACACACACTCTCTCTCTCTCTCTCTCTCTCTAACACACACACACACACACACACACTCTCTCTCTAACACACACACACTCTCTCTCTCTCTCTCTCTCTCTAACACACACACACACTCTCTAACACACACACACACTCTCTCTCTCTCTAACACACACACTCTCTCTCTAACACACACACACTCTCTCTCTCTCTCTCTCTCTCTAACACACACACACACTCTCTAACACACACACACACTCTCTCTCTCTCTAACACACACTCTCTCTCTCTAACACACACACACTCTCTCTCTCTCTCTCTCTCTCTAACACACACACACACTCTCTAACACACACACACACTCTCTCTCTCTCTAACACACACTCTCTCTCTCTAACACACACACACACACACTCTCTCTAACACACACACACACACGCACTCTCTCTAACACACTTTCACACACACACACGCAGACACACACACTTACACTTGTATTAACATCCTTGCGAGCCCTTAACAAACAATGCTAAACCAGCAGCTCATAAATAATCAGCGGTGCCAAACCATCGAGTGTGTTTGTACTTTTGTCCTGGCGGGAGACCAACGGGTTCGTCCTTTCAGGATTAGCGTGGAATGTACTCACTTCCTCCCCCGTCCCCCTCGTTTTCCTCGGCGTAACTCTCCCTCTTTTCTGTCAGCACGCCTTCAGTGAGAAATATTTATGATGATCAGTCTGTTTGTTAACTCTTAGAGCAATGAGGACGTCTGTAAATGTAACAGATCTGTTCACAGAAACTGTTACCGCCTTATTATTTGTACACCGTGTCAGCTTTATCCAAGTCACGATGTGTAGAGAGTGAAATGATAAAGTGACCTTACTCTATGATCAGACATTAAGGAAACATGCTATGTTGAAGTGCTGGCTTCTCTGACAACAATGCAGCAGCCAGTATGTCCTCCTTCTAACTTTAGATTCTGGTCCTGAATGGTCTGGATTTGTTTGGACCAGAGAAGGTAGGCGGTTTTAAGGCACCCCCACACGGCCGTTTTGGACGCCCCTCGGTTTGCCAGATATGAGAGCAGTTATCAGGTCAAACCAACAGGTGTTGCAGCGATGGAAGCGGGCAAGAGAACTGGTTCAGATAGAAGTGATTGTACCCGACCTAAAAAGCCTCTGCATGTTTCTAATAAGCTCCACGAGCAGAAACGTGCTCAAACTAGGATCAATATTGGAGATGCTTTTGAAAAATGGAGAGAGGTTAGAACGCAGAAAGGTTTACAGACCGATGCAGAGCTGGATAAACACTGAAGCTTCAGTGTCCACCACATGGTGACCTGCGTGAACATCCACTCTAGAGAGGAGGGGGGGGAGAGACAGCTCTCTACAATGTTTTAAATTTGGACCGTTTTAAACACACAAATTTAGAGATAGAGAGACAGAGAGGTCTCCAGGTAGAGGAGGTGGTCATGGGAGAGAGCCTGTGCTTACAGAGGAGAGGAAATCATCCCAGCAGTCTTTATGGAGCTCTCTCTCTCTCAGACTCACACAAACCTACACATACAGTACATCACGCTGAGAGGGGAAGGTCGTCTTCCTGTGGGCGGAGGAAGAAGAGTTTCCTCTGAACACACCAAACCGGTGTGTGAGTGCTTTCTGACCCCCTGGAGAAACTCAAAGTAAACACAGTCAGCTTTAAGCTCGGCTGATCGGAGTACAAACATTTGATTTGCACGCTAAATATTTGAACCTGTATTCCAACTCACTCGTTAAAAAACAGAACTTCAGCTAGTCGACACCAAACATTTTTAAGGGATGTCATTGGACACAAAGTCAGTCTGAGCTGTCCAGAGTCAGGTCTTTTGGGGGCACTGGTCTCACTCGGATTGGGCGCAGATTTGATACCCTGTCTCGGCCCTGTGATGTATTTCGACCAATGGCGGTTTGTTAATAGGGGGCGCTGTGGCACGAGAAGGGATGGAGGAATGTTAACTTAAACATCCATCCGCCCTTTATCTATACCCCTTTACCGGTCGGGGTCGCGGGGGGCTGGAGCCGATCCCAGCTGAACTAAACAACAGCTGTGTTTTGCTTTTTAAACTGTGGGATAAACAACCTTTGTCTTTTTACTTTCCTACAAACTCATTGGACCACTAGACGTATTTACTGCAGTGGAAACTGCACGTTAGTCTGACTAAACTTACCCTAAGTTCTTGCAGTCGGACTAACACGGATTGATTAACTCTTATACGCCTCAATCAGACCCTACCTGGCCTAGGTGATCTGAGCATGCTCCACAGCCCCTGTGCCGGGCTTTGACCCGGAAGTCAAACATGAAGAGCGTTCGAGAGAGAAGGACACGAGGAGACAAAGGACAGGTTGAGTTAGTTTACCGTTCAACACTCAAACAGGTTGCTGCTCCCTAACTTGTTTGTTGATTGATTGGTAGGTGACGTAACAGGTCAATAGGAAGAAGGTTAAAATAGTAACCAGCAGGGGGCATATCGACACACTCCAGTCAGTGAATGAGTCTCAATGATATTATCAAAACCAGTAAGAATGAACGATCCCCATCACTTAAAGATAGTCAGCTATAAAGTCAACTGAGTCTGAAACAGCAGGATGTTCGATGTCCTGACGTGACGAGGTCAGGAGGGCGCAGGAAGGCACGGCGCTGATCGTCTCCGAGCGCAGCAGGCAATGACAAGACTCGCTAAGACCTCGCTGACGTGCAAATTATAAACACCACCCCGGGACAGACAGCCAGCCGTGTCATGGTCTAAAGAGAACCTGGACCCCAAGTTATTTTGGGTCTCGTTGAACTCGTTCCCTCTTTTCTCATAAACCTCTCTGATTGGCTCATTCAAAGATCCATCACTCCTTTAAACGCACCTTTAATATTATCCTCAGAACAAAGAAGAAGAAGTTATTCACACACACACACACACACACACACACACACACACACCACACACACACACACACACACACACACACACACACACACAGACACACACACACACACACACACACACCACACACACACACACACACACACACACACACACACACCAGGCTCAGAGATAAATGGTGTCATTAAACAGAGGTGGTGAAGACTTCCTGGCCTTTCATACACAACAACCCACTGAGCCCTGCACACACTCACAACACTGTGTTTGAGTTTTTCTATATTTTACCATCTCTCTCTCTCTCTCTCTCTCTCTCTCTCTCTCTCTCTCACACACACACACACATCCATGAATGGACCATTTAGAGCGGCTGCTGCGAGTCAGACACACGAAGAGAGAGAGAGAGAGAGAGAGAGAGAGAGAGAGAGAGAGGAGTGTTTAGTAAAAAGACCCCAGAAGCTCTTATCTTGTAAAGTTAGTGCAGTGTATTTTGTCCTATTTGAACCTTTAGGCCGTCATTACATAGAACGAGTGGTAAACAAAGCAACCAGTTCCGACGTTAAGGTGACGTTTTCTGCTTTTATTTTAATGCTACATGTAGTTTCAAACATTCATAATATCAACTAAAGAGAGCCGCGTGCAGACAGTCGACAGGCTGTGCACCAGTCGCAGGATATAAACGTCACCACCTCCTCCCTCTCGCTCGCTGTGAATTTTCCTGAATATTTCCTGCTGCGTTATAACATCAACTCACCCGACTTCACGTGGAAACTCACGGGATGGATGAGTAAAGTGAGAGAGGAAAATTCTGCAGTTTGCGTTCACACATTCAGTTCACCCTGGAAATATCAGGGAGTTTTCACAAGTTTTGGCAAGTGTGAAAGCACCAATAGTTTGGGAATAGTTCACATTTGGCACTTACAGATTGCCGGTTAAAGGCGCGATATCCCCGCCAGTAACGTAATGTTGATAAAGTGATGAAAAATGCGATCAAGAGTCCGTAGATTGTGTTTTATTTTGAAATTGACTGGACGCTCCGCGTGTTTCCTTCAATCTACTCTGTTCAGCTTGATGCGTGCTTGCAGCGTGCTCCGTTAGTATAGACTCAGCACATATTTGAAACAGAGCAAAGTGGAGAGGTGCTGATGGCTCTGGAGACGGACGGCGGCGCTCGCTGTGGAAATACGAGCATTGACTAGAGTGGGAAAGACATCATCTTATAAGAAGTGGAGCGAACATTTTGTAATACCTCATAAAGATCAGGCTGTTCAAGCTTCTTTCATGTTACAACCATCAAAACATCTGTTCAAGAAAAGATGGAACATTTAGATTATAGAACATTTCATTTTAAGGTCGATTACTAAAAAGTTTACTGATCAGAACCTTCTCGCTGCAGGAGATCCAACATTTGGTTATGTGAGAGGACATAAAAGTTTTGTCTGGGTTTGAACCCGAGTCGCCCGCTTTGAGGACTACAGCCTCCGTGCATGGGGTGCACGAGCTAACCACTAGGCCCCCGGCGCCCCCCTTTCTCAGGTTTCTTCATAGCCCAACAGTGAGAAGATTGATGGACTCTGAAGCGGCTTAGTAAAACACTTTTGCTAGTTTCAGTGCAGCTGTTGAAGTTGCTAGATGACAGGGCGGCGCTTAGAAACAAAAGGGTAAGGGCGGGGACAGCTGGTGCAGCAAACAGGAAGTACTCTGTAGACCGTAGCGTCTCATCTAGATCGGTCTGAGTGGTCTAGAGAGGCCGAGTCTTTCGAAGGACGGGACTCCTGAATTTGGACAAAATTAAAAATGATGTAACCTCTGAAATAAATCTTTTCAGTCGTGAATTCCACGAAGCAGAAATCTAAGACATCGATCACGGCGGCTGCAGAAAACCTCAAATCCATCCAACCACAGCGAGAGAGCACAGAGCAGCGAGTTAGAGAGGGTTTGGACGGGGATCAGCTTCAAAGCCCCCTCAGTCCGCACGACTTCTCCGTCTCCATCTGTGAGTGTGACTGCAGGATAAACACGCCACCACATCCCTGTGACTGTGCGTGCATACGTATGTTAATGCATACATGTATGATATTTCATCTGGATTCAGGAATTCCACACAGAACACATCCAGTCGTTCTCCTGCTTCATATTTATGTTAAACACAGACACACACACAGCGGGGAGGGTTGAGATGTGAGGTTTCCTGGTGCAGTCAGAGGCTTGATGGACGGATCAGTGTGTATATTTCTCTTTATTTTCTCTGCTCTTCTTGTCATAGAGCTCTATGAGCGTTTAACCTAGGCCATGTGCACGTTGTATAAAAACCTGTCACAGATCCGACGCTCCTAATCGAATGTGTTTATGATTGTTTGGGAGGTTTAACATGATCTATTGAAGCAGACCACACAGTCAGAGTCCTGATGAGCGTCTTACAGCCCGCACTGACACTCAGCTCTGGAACTGTTGAGTCTCTAAAGTGGAGATTTAAACGCGTTGTGCTCCACGTGCTCGTATCTTTGAGTGGTGGAACGAACTTACAAACTCCATCGATCTGCAGAGTCCCTTTGCACCTTTAAGAAAAAGCTAAAGACCCAACTCTTATTAACACCTACGACCTTTATGATGATGATGAAGATGATTAGAGCTCTCAAGTACAGCTATCGATGTTTTGCTCTACCTCTGGTCACTTCCTGTCAGCACCTGTGCTCTACCTCTGGTCACTTCCTGTCAGCATCTGTGCTCTGCCTCTGGTCACTTCCTGTCAGCACCTGTGCTCTGCCTCTGGTCACTTCCTGTCAGCACCTGTGCTCTACCTCTTGTCACTTCCTGTCAGCACCTGTGC
>CM036542.1:567500-570000 GCA_020745685.1 Tautogolabrus adspersus | reverse complement strand
TTAACTCATCCATTCATACACATTCACTCACTGATGGTAGAGGCTGCTGAGTAAAGAGTCCATCAGTATTAACTCATCCATTCATACACATTCACACACTGATGGTAGAGGCTGCTGAGTAAAGAGTCCATCAGTATTAACTCATCCATTCATACACATTCACTCACTGATGGTAGAGGCTGCTGAGTAAAGAGTCCATCAGTATTAACTCATCCATTCATACACATTCACACACTGATGGTAGAGGCTGCTGAGTAAAGAGACCATCAGTATTAACTCATCCATTCATACACATTCACTCACTGATGGTAGAGGCTGCTGAGTAAAGAGTCCATCAGTATTAACTCATCCATTCATACACATTCACACACTGATGGTAGAGGCTGCTGAGTAAAGAGACCATCAGTATTAACTCATCCATTCATACACATTCACTCACTGATGGTAGAGGCTGCTGAGTAAAGAGTCCATCAGTATTAACTCATCCATTCATACACATTCACACACTGATGGTAGAGGCTGCTGAGTAAAGAGTCCATCAGTATTAACTCATCCATTCATACACATTCACACACTGATGGTAGAGGCTGCTGAGTAAAGAGTCCATCAGTATTAACTCATCCATTCATACACATTCACACACTGATGGTAGAGGCTGCTGAGTAAAGAGTCCATCAGTATTAACTCATCCATTCATACACATTCACACACTGATGGTAGAGGCTGCTGAGTAAAGAGTCCATCAGTATTAACTCATCCATTCACACACATTCACTCACTGATGGTAGAGACTGCTGAGTAAAGAGACCATCAGTATTAACTCATCCATTCATACACATTCACTCACTGATGGTAGAGGCTGCTGAGTAAAGAGACCATCAGTATTAACTCATCCATTCATACACATTCACTCACTGATGGTAGAGACTGCTGAGTAAAGAGACCATCAGTATTAACTCATCCATTCACACACATTCACACACTGATGGTAGAGGCTGCTGAGTAAAGAGTCCATCAGTATTAACTCATCCATTCACACACATTCACTCACTGATGGTAGAGACTGCTGAGTAAAGAGACCATCAGTATTAACTCATCCATTCACACACATTCACACACTGATGGTAGAGGCTGCTGAGTAAAGAGTCCATCAGTATTAACTCATCCATTCACACACATTCACTCACTGATGGTAGAGACTGCTGAGTAAAGAGACCATCAGTATTAACTCATCCATTCACACACATTCACTCACTGATGGTAGAGACTGCTGAGTAAAGAGTCCATCAGTATTAACTCATCCATTCATACACATTCACTCACTGATGGTAGAGGCTGCTGAGTAAAGAGTCCATCAGTATTAACTCATCCATTCATACACATTCACTCACTGATGGTAGAGGCTGCTGAGTAAAGAGACCATCAGTATTAACTCATCCATTCATACACATTCACACACTGATGGTAGAGGCTGCTGAGTAAAGAGACCATCAGTATTAACTCATCCATTCATACACATTCACACACTGATGGTTGAGGCTGCTGAGTAAAGAGTCCATCAGTATTAACTCATCCATTCATACACATTCACACACTGATGGTAGAGACTGCTGAGTAAAGAGTCCATCAGTATTAACTCATCCATTCATACACATTCACACACTGATGGTAGAGGCTGCTGAGTAAAGAGACCATCAGTATTAACTCATCCATTCATACACATTCACTCACTGATGGTTGAGGCTGCTGAGTAAAGAGTCCATCAGTATTAACTCATCCATTCATACACATTCACACACTGATGGTAGAGACTGCTGAGTAAAGAGTCCATCAGTATTAACTCATCCATTCATACACATTCACACACTGATGGTAGAGGCTGCTGAGTAAAGAGACCATCAGTATTAACTCATCCATTCATACACATTCACTCACTGATGGTAGAGACTGCTGAGTAAAGAGACCATCAGTATTAACTCATCCATTCATACACATTCACACACTGATGGTAGAGGCTGCTGAGTAAAGAGACCATCAGTATTAACTCATCCATTCATACACATTCACTCACTGATGGTAGAGACTGCTGAGTAAAGAGACCATCAGTATTAACTCATCCATTCACACACATTCACTCACTGATGGTAGAGACTGCTGAGTAAAGAGACCATCAGTATTAACTCATCCATTCATACACATTCACTCACTGATGGTAGAGACTGCTGAGTAAAGAGTCCATCAGTATTAACTCATCCATTCATACACATTCACTCACTGATGGTAGAGGCTGCTGAGTAAAGAGACCATCAGTATTAACTCATCCATTCATACACATTCACACACTGATGGTTGAGGCTGCTGAGTAAAGAGTCCATCAGTATTAACTCATCCATTCATACACATTCACACACTGATGGTAGAGGCTGCTGAGTAAAGAGTCCATCAGTATTAACTCATCCATTCACACACATTCACTCACTGATGGTAGAGGCTGCTGAGT